>CABHPR010106266.1:0-21540 GCA_902168415.1 Peromyscus melanophrys
TTTTTTTTTTTTTTAATCGTATCTTGAACATTTCAGCTGTTAAGAGATTCATGATCCCATTTAAATTGTTTAATAGGCAGTTATTCTGTTAGGGTAGTTAGTTCACTTTTGTAAATTGTTCCACTGACTATCTGGTGTTCTCACACTTCGGTTCTCATTTGTACTGTTGTTGTTGTTTTAATCTCATTCTGCTCAGGCTCTGGCAAGTCCCTTCTGGTACTGCTTGCAGTCTTTTCTCAACTTAGCTATATATACATCTTGTCTTTAAGTAGAGAAAGAACATTCCCCAGCTATTTGTATGTTATCGAATATGTACTTCGTGTAGCTAGTTGTTGCTGGTACCCCTAGCAGTACCTCAGCCCATGTGGTTTTTTCTGTTTTGTTTTGTTTTCCCCATTTCTGATTTTTTTCTTCTTTATTTTTCAATTTTCACACCAACCACAGTTTCCCCTCCCTCTCTTCTTCCTCTTCCTCTTCCTCCTCCACCGTACTCCCCAGCCAGTCCTCAAGGAGCATAAGGCCTCCCAATGGGGAGTCAACAAAGTCTGGCATATTAAGTTGAGGCAAGATCAAGCCCCTCCCCCCTGCATCAAGTCTGAGCAAGATATCCCTCCATAGGGAATCGGCTCCAAAAACCAGTTTATGCAGTAGGGATAAATCCTCATCCCACTTCTAGCCCCCCCCACCACCAAACTGACCAAGCCACACAACTGTCACCCACATGCAGAGGGCCTAGTTTGGTCCCATGTAGGTTCCCCAGCTGTTAGTCGAGAGTCCATGAGCTCCCACCAGCTTGGGTCAGCTGTCTCTGTGGATTTACCCATCATGATGTTGACCCCCCCTTGCTCATATTTTTGGCGTCACTTATGTATACTATCATATCATCAGCAAATACCGAAAGTTTGACTTCTTCCTTTCCAATTTGTATCCCCTTGATCTCCTTTTGTTGTCTTATTGCTCTAGCTAGAACTACTATATTGAATAGATATGGAGAGAGTGGACAGTCTTGTCTTGTTCCTTGTTTTAGTGGAATCACTCTGATTTTTCTCTCCATTTAGTTTGATATTGGCTGTCAGCCTGCTGTAAATTTCTTTTATTATGTTTAGGTATGTTCCTTGTATATGTGATCTCTCCAAGACCTTTATAATGAAGGGGTGTTGGATTTTGTCAAAGGCTTTTTCAGCATCTAACGAGATGATCATGTGGTTTTTTTTTTCTTTCAGTTGTTTATATGGTGGATTACATTGACAGATTTTTGTATGTTGAACCATCCCTGCATCTCTGGGATGAAGCCTACTTGATCATGGTGAATGATTTTTTGATCTGTTCTTGGACTTTGTTTTTCAGCATTTTATTGAGTATTTTGTTCATGAGGGAGATTGGTCTGCAATTCTCTTTTTTTGTTGCATCTTTGTGTGGTTTGGGTATCAGGGTAACTGTAGCCTCATAACAAGAGGTTGACAATGTTCCTTCTGTTTCTATTGTGTGGAATAATTTGAGGAGTATTGGTATTAACTATTCTTTGAAATTCTGGTAGAATTCTGCACTGAAACCATCTGGCCCTGGCTTTTTTTTTTTTTTTTTTGGTTTGACTTTTAATGACTGCTTCTATTTCCTTGGGAGTTATAGGTCTATCTAAGTTGTTAATGTGATCTTGATTTAATTTTGGTAAGTGTACCTATCCAGAAAATTGTCCATATCTTTTACATTTTCCAATTTTTGTGGAATACAGGTTTTTGAAGTATGACCTGATGACTCTCTGGATTTCCTCAGTGTCTATTTTTATGTCCCCCTTTTCATTTCTGATTTTGTTAATTTGGATATTCTCTCTCTGCCTTTTGGTTAGTTTGGATGAGAGTTTGTCTATCTTGTTGATTTTTTTTTTTCATTTTTCTTTATTAAATTTTCTATTCACTCTACATACCACACACACATCCCCCCTCCTCCCTCCTCCCACCCCTCAGCCCTCCCTCCCAAGCCACTCCACATCTCCCAAATCAGGGTCTCCCATGGGGAGTCAGCAGAGTCCAGCACACTGAGCCTAGGCAGGTCCAAGCCCCTCCCCACTGCACCAAGGCTGCGCAAGGCATCACATCACAGGCACCGGGCTCCCAAAAGCCTGCCCATGCACCAGGGACGGATCCCAAACCCCCTGCCTGGGTGCCCCCCCAAACAGTTCGAGCCAAACAACCGTCTTCCATATCCAGAGTGTCTAGTCCAGTCCCACGGGGGTTCCACAACCACTAGTCTACAGTTCATGGGCTTACACTAGTGTGGCCGGTCATCTCTGTACGTCTTCCCATCATGATCTCGATGTCCCCCGCCTGCAGAATCCCTCCTCTCTCATCGACTGGATTCAGCCTGGCGCCTGGCCATGGATCTCTGCATCTGCCTCCATCAGTCACTGGACAAAGGCTCTATGCTGACAGGTAGGGTATTCGCTAGACTGGTCACCAGAGTAGACCAGTCCAGGCACCCTCTAGACCACTGCCAGCACTCCAAGGTGGGGTCATCCTTGTAGATTCCTGAGAGCCTTCCCGGCACCCTGCCTCTTCCTATTCTCATGATGTCCTCATCTATCATGCTAACTCCCTCCCTGATTTTCTCGAAGAACCAACTCTTTGTTTCTGTTTATTGATTCAGCCCTCAGTTTGATTATTTCCTGTTGTCTACTCTTCCTGGGTAAGTTTGCTTCTTTTTGTTCTAGAGCTTTCAGGTGCACTGTTTAAGTCGCTAGTGTGAGATTTCTCCAACTTCTTTATGCAGGTATTTAGTGCTATGAACTTTACTCTTAGCATTGCTTTCAGTGTCCCATAAGTTTGGATATGTTGTGCTCTCATTTTCATTGAATTCTAGGAAATCGTTAATTTTTTTATTTCTTCCTTGAACCAGTGGTGATTCAGTTCAATAGTTCTATTTCCATGAGATTGTAGGCTTTATGTGATTTGTGTTGTTGTATTCTAACTTTAAGCGATGGTGATCTGATAAGATACAGGGGGTTATTCAATTTTTTTTGTATCTGTTGAGATTTGCTTTATGACAGAGTATGTGGTCAATTTTAGAGAAGGTTCTATGAGGTGCTGAGAAGGTATATTCTTTTGTGTTTGGGTGAAATGTTCTATAGATGTCTCTTAAGTTCATTTGAGTCATAGTATCTGTTAGTTTCCTTATTTCTCCGTTAAGATTCCGACTGTCACACCTATCCATTGATGAGAGTGGGGTGTTGAAATCTCCCACTATTAGTGTGTGGGGTTTGATGTGTGTTTTAAGCTTTAGTAATCTTTCTTTTATAAATGTGGGTGCCCTTGTATTGGCCTTCATCTTGATGGATTTTTCTTGTGATGAATATGAAAATGTCCTTCTTGTGGGTGTTGCTAACTTCCTTGGGTTGAAGTTTTCCTTCTCATACTTTCTGTTGGGCTGGATTTATGGATTGCTATTGTTTAAATCTGGTTTTGTCATGGAATATCTTATTTTCTCTGTCTATGGTGATTGAATGCTTTGCTGGGTATAATAGTCTGGGCTGGCATTTGTGGTTTCCCAGTGTCTGAAAAATGTCTGTCCAGGACTTTCTGGCTTTCATAATCTCCTTTGAGATGTCGGGTGTAATTCTCATAGGTCTTCCTTTATATGTTACTTGGACTTTTTCCTTTGCAGCTCTTAATATTCTTTATCATCCATGTTTAGTGTTTTGATTATTATGTGGTGAGGGTTCTTTTTTATTTTTGGTCTAGTCTATTTGGTATTCTTTATGCTTCTTGTACCTTCACAGGCACGTCCTTCTTTAGGTTGGGAAAGTTTTCTTCTGTGATTTTTGTTGAATATATTTTCTGTGCCTTTTAGCTAGAATTCTCCTTCTTTTGGTCTTGTCATGGTGTCCCAGATTTCCTGGATGTTTTCTTGGATTTAACATTTTCTTTGACCAATATATCTTCAACACCTGAGATTCTCTCTTCCATCTCTTGCATTATGTTGGTTATGCTTGCATCTGTAGTTCATTGTTTATTTACTCAGATTTTCTATTTCCAGCATTCCCTCAGTTTGTGTTTTCTTTATTGCCTCTCTTTCAGTTTTCAAGTCTTGAACTGTTTTCTTCGCCTGTTTGATTATTTTTTCTTGGCTTTCTTTAAGGGATTTATTGATTTCTTCCAATTTTTTGTTTGTCTTGTCCTCCATTTCTTCAGGTGAATTTTTCATTTCCTCTTTAAGGGCCTCTTTTATTTTCATGGCTTTTTTTGTATTTTTTTTTTAATTCATTTTTCATAACAGCTGACTGTAGATCTCCTCTCATCCCTCCTCCCACTCCCCTCCCCCAGCCTTCTCCTCTTTGACCCACTCCTCCTCCAAAAGGGTAAGGGCTCCCATGGGGAGTCAGCAAAGCCTGGTACATTCAGTTGAGGCAGGACCAAGCCCCTTCCCCCTGCATCAAGGCTGAGCAAGGAGTCCCACCATTGGTAATGGGCTCCAGAAAGCCAGCTCATGCACCAGGGATAGATCCTGATCCCACCACCAGTGGCCTCTCAAACAGACGTAGCTACACAACTTGTCTCCTATATGCAGAGGGCCTAGTCTGTTCCCATGCAGGTTCCACAGCTGTCGTTCTAAAGTTTGTGAGTTCCTGTGAGCTTGGTTCAGTTGTCTCTGTAGATTTCCCCATAATGATCTTGACCACCCTTTGCTCATGTAATCCCTCTTGCCTCACTTCATGAAGTTATTTTTAAGGTCATTTTTTTCTGCTTCATTTTCACTTGGATGTTCAGGTCTTGCTGTTATAGATCCACTAGGTTCTAGTGGTGCCATATTGCACTTTATGTTGTTGAATTTATTCTTACACTGCTGGGTTTGGAGTAATTATAGGTACAGGTGTTGACTCTTCCTCCAGTTGGTGCAGGTGATGTCTGTGCCTCAGGAGGCTGCTCTTCCTCAAATTGGTGTTGGTGGAGGCTGTGCCTCTGGGGGGCCTTTGATGCTGCAGGGAAGATGGTGGAGTGGCATGACTGCAAGAGTCTTGCCTGCTGCTGACTGGCTGTTGGGGTTCCCAGCCCATGTGTTTATCTTAGGCTTACCTAAGGGTCTCTAATGCTCAAAGGATAGCATTTCAGGGACAGAACTAGTCATAGCAGAACCATCTTCAGTGCTTAGTAACTAGAAAGAATGTCTAGCATGGTGCAACTTCTTTGATTTTTAATCTTTCTGTCTTAGGTTTTTAAAAGATTGCAATTTTTTATGTTTACCTTTAATGTATATTTTTAAATTTAGCTTTAGTTTTATATTTGGCATGATTTTAAAAATTTATTTCTAATTATACCTTAGTTTTTTCACATCTTTTAAAGGTTTCTTTCTGTTAATGTCTTCTGCACTTTACATTTCTGAACTAGTTGTTCTTTCATAGACTCTGTTATTTCAACATTTTACTTTTAGTTTATTATGTTTATAGCCTTAGTTTTCATGTTTTTATAGTTTTCATCTCTTGTTGGTATCTTCTAAATGGACAAAGTTCTCATGCATATACTATTTAATAAAATGTGTGTGATGTTTTATTTTAATCCCCAGTTTCGTTTTTCATTTCTTTTTTAAAAAGTAACTTTATTACCAATTTACATTGTAGAATAAAATTATCTTTCAGTAAATTAAAATATGAGACAACTCAATAATAGAACACAATAACTAATTATTTATAGACTGCAACGTGTGTGCAGTGTCTGCTGAGGCCAGAGGAGGGAGTCAGATCCCCTAGCACTAGAGTTAAAGATGGTTATGAGCCCTCATTGTAGGTATTGTAAATCCAACCTGGTAACCCTGCAACAGCAGCGGGTACTCTTAACCACTGAACAACCTCTCCAGGTCTACTTCTTGAATTTTAAATTAAAAATTGTATTACTTTTTCCTATATCTAATTCTCTAAGATCTTGAGGCCTTCAATTATTTGGAAGTCTTTGCTCCTCCATGGAATACAAATAGTTTTCTTGTCATGTGTTCAGCAGGACCACACTATACATTTGTGAATATTACATGCTATGCATGTTTTTAAAGCTGCAAGCTGTGTTTGGCAATTGTTTCTTAAAAGTCACTTTTGATTTGTTGTTGTTGCTTTCTATGTTCCTTTCCCATGAAAAGAATGATACGCCATCAGTATATCTTCTTCAGAAAGACTTTGAAACTGTAGCAGTCAAAATTACATACTATTATGGTAAAAAGTGGCCATTCATATTGATAGGTTCCAGTATCATTATCTCTTATGTTAGATTAATTTTTTATGTAAATGCTCATAAATTAATTTTTAATTCAAAATAATATATACTGTAAGTATAATTGCTATAAACATGGGAAATCCACAGCCTGTGTTTTAAATTCTGAGAGAATGAGTAAATTTTTCACCCTTGTTAAATACTTCTTGACTTCTACACAGCATAATGATAAATCTGATGTTCATTTGTAAAAGAATGTCTATTCTTTAGTTGAACTTCTATTTTGAAGACTTAGAGAAAGGAATTAGCAAGTCAATATAGTGGTACCTCTGGTCCTTGTTTGTTTGTTTGGTTGGTTTTTGGCCTCCTCATAGAAAAGATGTATATAGTAAGAAACTTAGAGAAAGTACTGAAGGGGGAAGGAAAGGAAGCCCATCTGTTGTCCACTCGAAAAGAGAAAAATTATTTCTCCCACCCCATGGAGAAAACATTTTAGTAGACTAAAAGATCAAGTGTCAGTTTTTACTTTGTACAATAAAAATAGAAGTACTAACTAAATAGCTACATAACATTTATTTTTGTTTAATTTACACATATGTTCTTCCTTCTTCTGGTAAATAATACCAATAAGCTTCTCCTTTCAATCTACTGGCCATATTCTCCATCCTGCAATATTTCTCTCAGATCACCTTGGAATTTCTGGCTCTGGTGCTCCTATTTACTTTAAATCTAAGGGGTATACTTGTACAATTGATATGTTTTTGTTTTTCCAGCTTTTTGAACCATTGAGCTTCTGATTTGATTTGCTCTTCATCTTTCACAGTGAAGTCAATCATGGTGCTACTTCCTTTTTTTCTCCTCAACTTTTTTCTTTTGTAGGACTACTTCAGTTTATTTTATTTCAAACTGAGTTAGTAACTCTTGTTTTTTAATTCTTCTTTGTGCTTCTTTTTCCTTAGCTGTTTGTTCAGATATGGTTTTCATGCTCACCTTATGAGTAGAGCTTCATTTCTTCTTTGCAAGTTTTGGATCCATTTGCCTTATTAAAGTTTTCTGTTGCTCTTTAATTTCAAATTCAGTTGCAGTCCTTTTTGCTTGTTCTTTTCTGTATTTATTTTTCAGAGCTATTAATTTTTTTCAAACTTTTTTTTTTAGGGTTTTTAGTGTGAATAGAACTACTGCCTTTTAATTTGATTAGTTCTTCATATTCTCTGCTCAATCAAAAGGTTTCATTTTCTTCCTCTTTTCCCATTTCTTGTCTTAGTTCTCTGTTGTTTTTGTTCATTTGTTTTCTGTTTCTAGCTTATATTCCTGTTGCTCCTTTGTTAATCATTTCCTTTTTTAAAACCACATCCTGCTCCCTTCTGCATGTTCATTCCTTTAATTCTTTCTGTCTTCGTTTCTCCATTTCAGCAAATTTATCTTTAAACCTCCCTGTCACCTTGAAGACTGTGCCTTTTTGACTTTAGAAGATGTGTCTTATGAGAAACAAACATTTCTTTTAAGTGAAATATTCATATTTGCTATATGTAGTTTGGGCTTATGAAGCCTTGTATATTTTTGTACCCATCCAGTTCACAATCCATCATTGAAGGGTGTCAAGGCAGGAACCATAACAACACTACTTGGCTGATCACTGCCCCCTAACTCCTTCCTCATTTTCCTTCTGTCTTATTTGCAGTAGACTGAGATAAACAAAACATTAATGTAGGTCTCTGATTTTCCTAATTAAATTTGTTCTGTTGACAGAGATTGTAGAGCTAAAGCAAAATAGCTGTGATTGATAGTTCTTTGCCTTGTGTGTATCTTATTTTTGTCTGTCTTTCCTTAATCCATTATGTCACCATTTAACCTGAGATTACAAAAATGTCGATTTAAGGAAACAGTTTCCTTTTATCTGATCATTTTACATCTGTCATTCTCCTATTTTCCTATCTTTTTTCGTATAAGAAAGGAGTTTGTTGAAAAGGTAAAGTCAAATGTATTTACATTTGAGAAAATGAAGAGATAATGTGGTAATTTAAATAATGTTAGGTGAGTTTATTTTTGTGTGCAAATACTATGAATTCATGGATTTTTTTTTTTTTTTTTTTTTTTAGTGTATGTGTTTTAGGACTGTATTTTTAACACGACACATGACTCCATTAAAGTTTGAAATTTTGGCTTATCTTGAACATTACTATCCTCTACCCTGGAATAAAACATTGTCAAAAGAATTGATTAGAGAATTGCATTTAAGAATAAGATTTACTATTGAATGTTATTGCTGGTAGGACTTGTCAAGGAACAAACCTAGAAATAATCTTCTTTTAAGTATATCTCAGAAGCAATCCCTCATTAATGTAGAAGTTACTTCTGCAACATTTTCGCTTGCTTACTACTGCCACAAAGTATTGATGCAATGTAGGTTTTTAAATCTTCATGGACATGTATTTTTTTCTTTAATACATGGACACTGTATTAACTACCTGTATTTTTTAATATTAAGATTTTTAATATTACTGTTCAGTTACTGATCTTTTTCCTTTTTGTTTGTTTTGACAAGATTTTGCCTAGGCCTAACTTTTGCCTCCACCTCATAAGTGCTGAATTAATTATAGGAATATCTTTTACATATCCTTTCCCTTTGCCTTTTCTTACACATTAAAGACATTGGTCCTTATGATAGAAAAATTTACAGTATTTCCTCTACATTGCCATTTATCTTTATTTATTAGGGTTTTTACTAAGTGAAAGGTTTTGTCAATGTACTTAACAATTTTTTTCTATTCTACTTTGATATGCATTTCTTTAGTTTCAATTATTTTATCTCCTCTCTCTTTCTCCCCCTCCCTTACCTGCCCCCATCTTGCCTTTTGTTTTTAGACTGATGTCAGATATAAATACTGGATGATTGTCAAATAGAAATGACTTCTTTTTTCTCCTTTGCTCACTTCATTCATAAATCATCTATTATTTCCAGAGTTCCTATGCATAGTGTTTCAGAATTTTCGAGTATTTTCATTTCCATTTGAATTTATTCATCTGTTTATTTTTGATCCATGGCATTCTTTGTGGCTAAACTTTTCATGTTAAAGTTTAAATTATTCATGATTCAGTCTTATGTACTTTCCTATGCCGGAAAGCTTTGTTTCTTATTTGCAGGACTCCTCATAATATTTTTATTTGTATTTAAAATTACATTTTTTTCTCATTTATTCTTTTTATATTTTTTTTTTTGCCTGGACCTGCTGTTAATAAATGTCATGAGGGAGCAGAGTATTCTAGAGTCACTTTAAGTGGTTTCTCTGTTGAAGGGGGTCCCTTTTACTGCTGTACAATGTTTCATTAGCATTTGGTTCTGCTTTACACAATCCAGTGCTCTCTAGGTTTTTAACTGTATCTTGTTTTAGTTCGAATCCCTTTCATCAGGCATATTTATCCCTTTTGAAAAACTTTGCCACTCCTTTCTTTACAACTTCCTATGCCTGACATTTTGTTTGGTCCTAGTATGGTCCCTAACTCTGTTTATCTTCTGTCTTAGGAGATTTATTACTTGATGTCCTAGTTTTATTCTTGCCATAGATTTTTATTACACTCTTTCTCTCTGTCTCTCTCTGTCTCTGTCTCTCTCTCTTTGATCTGAATAGATTTTGGAAAATGTGAATAGGGTATGATCTATTTGATACTTTCTTTTGAGCTTTCTAAATACATACTTTTTTTAATTAAAAGATTTTAGTAGGGTATAACATGAAGAGGAGATCTCTTTCAGCATTGTTTTCATTAAGTAGATTTTATGGACCTCTGAGGATTTTTGTTATTTTAAAAACAACTACAGAAATGGAACATAGCCAGACCTGGTCACAGTGACCATGATTTATCTGCTTCCTCCGTGACCCGCGGTGATGCCTGTATGTCTGCCTCCTTAGATGATGGGTTAGGTCAAGTATCAGAGCCTTCCTACAGTGTGAGAAGGCTTTTATTTTAACCACGCATCTTGCAATATAGCTTTAAATTTTTAAAATAATTTATTCTTTGAAAATTTCAAATATGTATACAGTGTATTTTGATCATATTACCTCTTATACCCTTTTCCAACTCCTGCTAGATTCACTGTACTCCCCAAGCCCCTTCTCAACTTAGGCCTTCTTTTTAAAAAGTAATCCCCTGAGTCTAAAAGTAGAATGATCCAAATATGCATGCCTGTGAACCCGTGCGTGCACTGGAACATGGTCAGCCTGTCTATGGACACACCCCCAAAGAAAATCTGATTTTTCCCTTCTCCAACAGCCATTAGCTACCAATGGCTCCTGTGTAGCTTTTGTGTCCTAGCAGGAGTCTTGGCACTGCAGTAGACTACTTTTCTCCTGCCAGCCCCCAAAAACGACGTCTACAAATGGAAGTCTGAGCTTTTCCTTCTAAATGGGGGATTCTTTCACAAATTCCTAGTCCAGTTTCCTGTTGAATGTGTGTACCATTATTATTTTCTCTAGGTGCATATTAGTTTTACAGGAATCATGACAAGAGATTGAAGAAAGCCAGGAAATCTGATAAAGCTTTTGGATATTGAAATTTTGGAAATAATGTGATTAATGTCAGAATAATGGTTTACAGCAATAAAAATACCAACATTTAGGTAATAAAACTAGTATACCAGAATGTCAAAGGATAGAATCTCAAAAGCTTGAAAAGCATGATGTCTCTTTTGAGATTAAATTTTTTCTTACATTTGTGTGTGTGTGTGTGTGTGTGTATGTATGTGTGTGTGTGTGTGAGAGAGAGAGAGAGACAGAGACAGAGACAGAGACAGAGACAGAGACAGAGAGGCAGAGAGACAGAGAGACAGAGACTGAGTGTGTGATGGGTGTACATGTCATGGAGCTAGTAGAGGTGACAGAATATAGCATGAAGGAGTTGACAGATTAAACCGCAAGTGCTGTTAACCACTGAGCAATCTATTTAGCCCTCTTCTAAGATTATTTTGGAAAGAACTGTAAATATGAAACAAAATGTACTTTGTTGCCAATTAAAAATACTTTTGAATTTTTTTCTGAAATCTTTATTTTCTTAGCTGTGAGTTATTGCTATATGCATTTTATGGATAGCTAATTCAAACATACTCATTTTACAGATAGCTAATTGAAGCAAACCAGAATTGTTCATTATGAGCTTATGTGTTGTTTTTTGAACTTAGAGTAACATAAAGATTATTGCATTATTAAATTTAGTTTATAGGTTTTAGTCAGCCAGATATATCTTATAGTTACTTATAGTTATGTGGGATAAATATCATTGTAACTCTTGCTCAAAAACACTACATGAAAAGTACATTTGTATTCTTGCTATTAAAATAGTCTGATTTTTTTTTTTTACTTCAATTCATGTTTTTCTTATAATCTAAATCTGTTACCACCTTGCCTTCACAAAGTTGAGTACGGAATGAGTAAACAGGAGAGTAATGGAAGAATGGTAAATAAAATATATTCCGGATGATATTGGTATCCCTAATGTTAACTGTAAAATTGTCCTTAATGATGTTGTAGTAACAATGAGCTTGTGTTTGTAATAATGTCAAATTAAAACTAGTATTGTATCTTTTCTCATTAGGGAGTTCTGGGAAGTTGTTCATTCATTTACAGATGAACAGAAAAGACTCTTCTTACAGTTTACAACGGGCACAGACAGAGCACCTGTTGGAGGGCTGGGAAAATTGAAGATGATCATAGCCAAAAATGGCCCAGACACAGAAAGGTAATTATTGAAGTGCAACTCCATACCTACTGTAAACCTTTCACCTCATGCTGCACACATGTGAGCAGAGGCAACATTTAGCCTCTCTGTTCTCTTCTGCTATTATATAGAAATAGCCAAGTCAACAAAAAAAAAATCAGTGGAGGGAATATTTTGCCTTTATTACTCAATTGTAAAGTTGGCATACTTAAAAAGCAATTGTGGAGCTACATGAGTTCAGAGTATGTCAAATGGGTATGATTTATCCTCTCCTTTGTTTTACAGTTTGTTAAGAAAGCTGTTTTATGTAACGGTCTATTTAGAATGCTTACACTGAAATTTAGAGGATTGTTTGTTCTTTATAAAGTTTATTCTAGAATCCTGAGTTACATAATTTTGACATTTAATTGTATCCTTTCCCCATTAAATACTTACGAATTTATGGTGGGGCTGGACGATATATCCTTAGAAGTATGTTGACTTTGCTATACATCAACATATATTTTCATTACTGTCTATTCTCCATTATTTGATACATTATAGCTCTAATTTTAATTAATTTATATTTTGCATCCACTCATTTTCATTGTCATTTTGCCAACTGCATTAAACTGTATTAAACTGCATTAAACTGTATTAAAGAGCACAGACTCTGAAATCTTTAATACTACGTTTGAATTATTTTTCCACTTGAGAGTAAGTTATTTAATGACTTCAGCTTTTAAGTGGGTTTAGTAATATCTTGGTATGTTTGTTGTCTGAAGATTTAAACGAACTATGAAAGTTCAAGTATCTAAAACAATAGCTAACATAGAGTATAAACTTAATAAATGCAAAATGTTACTATCATCACTATCACCTTCATCATATTAGCATTATTTCATAAGATAAAGACCAACTGATCTTTGTAGATGAACAGTACAATGTTTATGATATATTTTAATCTGTAGTTTCTCATTACAAACCATCTTAACTAGATAAGCATCTAATAAGAGCATTTAACACTGAGCATATTTTTTCTGACTTAACCATTTTCCTGTTTTTCTCTTTCTCTCTATTTAGGTTACCTACATCTCATACTTGCTTTAATGTCCTTTTACTTCCGGAATATTCAAACAAAGAAAAACTTAAAGAGAGATTGTTGAAGGCCATCACATATGCCAAAGGATTTGGCATGCTGTAAACAAAACGAAAACAAAAACAAAAACAAGAAAAAAAAAAAAGAAAAATGTTAAAAAATACTTAATAAATATAGTAAGAGGGATAATTTGGTGGTGATAGTGTCCCAGTACAAAAAGGCTGTAAGATAATGAACCACAGTAGTCATCTATGTCTGTGCCTCCCTTCTTCATTGGGGACATTGTGGGCTGGAACAGCAGATTTCAGCTACATATATGAACAAATCCTTTATTATTATTATAATTATTTTTTTGTGTGAAAGTGTTACATATTCTTTCACTTGTATGTACAGAGAGGTTTTTCTGAATATTTATTTTAAGGGTTAAATCACTTTTGCTTGTGTTTATTACTGCTTGAGGTTGAGCCTTTTTGAGTATTTAAAATATATATACCAACAAAACTACTCTCGCAAGGAAAACATTGCCACCATTTGTAGACCATGTAATCTTCAAGTATGTGATTTTTTGGTTTTGTTGTTGTTGCTGTTGGGTTTTTTTTTTTTTTTTTTTTTTTTTGTCCCTGTATCTAATTCAAATCAGGACCTCCTCCTCCCCCCCCCTCCTCCCCCTCCTCCTCCTCCTCCTCCTCCTTCTTCTTCTTCTTCTTTTTTTTTTTTTTCTCCTATCAATTTTCTTTTGAAACTTGAAGTCTTAGAAACAGTGTGGTACAAGTACTGCTGTTCTAGCCCCCAAAGAGTTTTCTGTACAAAATTTTGAGAATCAATAAAGATGGAAGGGAGAACTTGGAATGTTTGAATCACAGCCCTCAGAACTTTTCTTTAGTAACAGCACAACAAATTAAAACAACTCATGCCACAGTATGTTGTCTTCATGTGTCTTGCAATGAACTGTTTCAGTAGCCAATCCTCTTAGTATATGAAAGGACAGGGATTTTTTGTTTTTGTTTTTGTTATTGTTTTAAGTTTACTGGGGAAAGTGCATTTGGCCAAATGATAGGGTAGTCAAGCCTACTGCAACAAAATTAGAAAGTTTGTTGTATAAACAAGCATGTAAAAGTGCACTTAAAATAAATCTTTATTATTACTTAGATTTTAATAGACAATCCAAAGTCTCCCCTTCTGTTGCCATCATCTTGTTTAATCAGCTATTTTCCAGGACACACGATCAGTGTTGCAGCATAACAGAAAGGATGGCTACTGTGCCTTGTGTTACTTAGTCACACAGTAAGCAGGCCTGCAAATGAATGGAACTATTACTCCTGAGAATTACATTGTATATCCCCCAAATTAAATTTTACTTCAAAAAGTGTTAAATATTTCATGTGCTATAGGAAAGTACAAATAGGCTTAAATTACTGGATATTTAATGTAGTTTCCCATTCGTAGTCTTCTATGTCTGTGATGTTAATTTCTTTTGTTGCATAATAAAATAAAAGAATTATGTATTTTTAAGGAGATACATACTGGTATATCATTTTACTACAAGCTGCAGCTGATTTGTTGAGCTTGTGCCTTGATTGTTTTAACAATTAGTGCAAATCAACCTTATATTTTAAAATTGGCAGGGGAAAATAAGTAGCTTTCAAATCATTGGAAGTGGGAAAAGTTTTTTTTTTTTTCATTCTTGTAGTTGACACAGAACTATTATTTACTGTAATGCTAAATAAAGCAGTGGCTTAAAAAAACAAATTATATCTTAATGGGAAAAAGAACTCAGTGCTTTCCATATTGTGATAAGGTAATGTGGGTTTTTTTTCTGGGCTAGCCTTTAGAACACTATTGTGGTATGTATGCTACCTTGATTCTAGGACCCTTAAATGTGACTATAGTCATCTTAAAGGGCCTCTCTTATCCACTGTGCTTCTTACGTATTATGAAAGTAATAAGAAGACAAATTAAGTGGGTACATTTTATAAAATAAATTCGTGAAGAAATTTGTGTTCTTTAGTTCTCAAGTTTTATTATCACTACAGTATTGAAGTAGTTGTGATATTATACCTGTGTGAAAGTTTTCAAGTGATAATATAGATTATCAGACAGAAGTAACATCAGTATATTAATTGAAAGTGGGAAAAAATACCCTAAAAAGTTTTAAGAGGAAAAAATAAACTCTCATTTACTTCCTATTCAGTTTTTCTCAGCATGTTACCACATTGTTATGGCTGCCTTTTCATTATTGCTTTCTTAGAATGTCAAGAAACAGTATCTTATGAGTAAAAGAATACCTTTTACTGTTGTAGAACATTTCAAACTTACATCATAAAAGCACAGCCTGCAGCAAAATTTTTCTGGAGACTTGGCAGCTGCAGCAAATGAATTGAGTGTCTGATTGTATATATTGTGGTTTATAGTTAATTGTGTGATCAAATCCACTTAAAATTACCTTAGCTTTATTTGCAGATACATCCCTGTATAGGAAGATATATATCCAAGGAAACCTATAAATGAGGCTTCAGAGAACTTGTTCATGTTAACAAGTGGCACATGCTTATAATTGGGCAGCATCACTCCCTGTTTCCATAAGGTGGCTATGCTGAAACTTAAACCTGTTTTAAGGAATTTTTTCTCAAGAATCCATATAAGTTACTGGAGAAAGAAGTGTTTTCCTGAGGCTACTCTTTGTGATGTTCATCGCTTTACTTGCTGATTTTAATACTACCTTTATCCTTTCTACCCTTACCACAGCCACCAGAGTAAAATAATAATAATAACTTCTACTTGCTGCTTCTCTTATCTTTTCTCCTCTTAGTCCATTGATCACCATAGATTTTTCTGTCTCTTAGGTATATGTGTGTACACACACACATATTCATATTCTGGACTCACTGAATCATATTGGCCCATGGAAAAGGAAGTCAGAGAGTTGAAAAAGACTAGATTGTTGAAAGCAAGTTTTTGTGACTGCTTTCTACCTTCTCTTGTAAACTGGATATCAGAAGCCACCTTCTTTATGCTACCCACACACTTCTCTTTATCCCAGCAAAGATGGCAGCTGGCACCTTAAATCATTCTCCTATTACTAGTCCCTCAAATTTTCATGGAGGAGTCCTTCAGATGCAGTTATCTGTAAATGTATGTGAGTCATATTTAACATTTTCTTATTCTTCGTAAATCAGATTCCTGTAAATTCTGAAGAGAACTTTCAGTGACTGCCGAGTAACTGTGCACATGATTCTTGCACAAAATAGGTCAATCGCTGTAACTTGAGAGGTTATATACCTTACCAAAAGTCATACAGCCAGACTAGTGGTATGGGTGGGCCCATATGACCACCTAATATTTGTTATCTTCCCCTTGGAAAAAAAAATCAAGTATCAAATTAAGATTCTTAGGCTGACATGCATGGGACTTAGGATCATTATCCTAATTATTTTTCTAAGATCATTATCCTCATTATTTTTCATTTCCCCAAAATGCATAGAAAATGATGTGGAAGGAATAAGGAAAATAGTAGTACAGCGTGGTTGAGATTAGTGATTACAGCGTTCAGTGAAATGACTCCCAAGTTTAGTTTTGGCCCTGCCATTCCCTTAATTTGGATTATACCCAATTGTACCTTATCTCTGGGGTGTTTTTAATGAAATTACCATACAGATGCTAGATAACATCTTGGAAGACATCCTGAGAGGAGTTCTCCTAACGTTTGCTTGTTAACTAAAAAAAAAAAACAAGAAACAAAAACCAGAAATTGGAAATGTCCATAATAAAGATTTTATTTTGGAAGAATTGACCTTATCTCATCCACCTTTAAATGGAAGAGATGTGCTTTCTCTCATCTTTGTTTGAGATAGTATAAAATTCACCCCTTTAAAAAGTGTAAAATTTGTGGTTATAGTATATTCACAGAGTTGTGAAGTTGTCATTATATATAATTCCAGAGCATTTTCATCACTGTAAAAAGTTTTCTGTATCCATTAGTTGTGACTGCCTGTTCTTAACCCCCAGACCCTGACAACTACTCATCTACATATGCCTATGAATTTGCCTATTTTGGACATTTCATGTTAATGGAGTCATATGATATGTGGCCTTTTTTGTCTGTTCCCCCACTGTCCCCAAAGTAATGAGTTAAAAGTACATCCTTGTGGTAGCATGTATCGGTACTGTTTCTTTTGTGGCCGAATATTGTCATTGTATTGATATAATGTATTTTTTTGCTTGTCTATTTGGTTGTGGATACTTGTGTTGTTTCTGCTTTTTGCATATTATGAATATAAATATGAATACATTGTGTACAAGTTAAGTTTTCATTTTTCTTATGTCTTGTAAGCATCTTATGGTTTTAGTTCTTAAATTTAGGTCTTTGATCCATTTTTGCATGTGGTGCATTTTAGGGATCCAGTTTCATTCTTTAATATGTGAGTATCCAGTAGAACAAATAACTAATTGTTACATAGACTAATAATTATTTCTTCATGAGTGGGCTTGGCATCCTTTTCAAAAACAAAACACCCCCCCCCCCAACACACACATACACATACAAGTGACCGTGAAAATGGACTCTTGGACTTTAATCCATTGTCCTATGTGTCTGTTCTTATGCCAGTTCCACATTGTCTTAATTGTACCTCTGTAGTAAGTTTTGAATTTAGAATGTGTGAGTTCACCAACTTTGTTCTACTTCAGGATCATTTTACCTGTTCTGGGTCCCTTGCATTCCACATGGATTTTAGGATCAATTTGTTAATTTCTGCGTAACAAGCACCTGAGATTTTGATAGTTTTTGTGTTGATTCAATACATCAGATTGAAGTATGTTGGTATTTTAACAGTATTAAATTTTCTAATCCATAAACATGGAGTGTCTTTCCATTTATTTAGGTCTGTAATTTCTTTCAATGCTGTTTTATAGATTTTAGTGTATACATCTTGATTTTTTTGGGTTAAATGTTTTTTGAAGGTATTTTTCTTGATGCTATTACAATTTTTTTTAATTTTTGAATTATTCATTGCAAGCATCTAGAAAGAATTGAATTTTGTGTATTGACCTTGTATACTATAGGTATTCTGAGCTGATTCTGTTTACAAGATTGTGCATCTGTTAATAGAAATAATTTGGCTTCCTTTCCAATCTAGATTCTTTTTATTTTATTTTCCTGCCTAAGTGCCCTGGCTAGCACGTCCAGTATAGTATTAAATAGAAGTGGCAAGAGTAGGCATCTTTTTCTTGTTCCCAATATTAGGGGGAAATTATTAGTTCTTTCACCATTAAATATGATGTTAGCTGTGGGTTTTTCATAGATGCTGCAAAGTTGAGGAAATTTCCATCTATTCCTACTTTATTGAGTGTTTTTTATCAAAAAAAAAAGAGTATTGAATTTTGTCAAATGCTTCTGTATCTATTAAGGTTGTCATGTAGTTTTTGTCTTTATTCTATTGATATGTTGTATTACATTGATGGATTTTTGTATATTGAACAAATCTTGCATTCCTGGAATAACCCCACTTGTCTATGCTACATAAACCATTTTCTATGCTGCTGGATTTGGTTTGCTAGTATTTTATTTAGTATATTTGCATTTATACTCATAAAAGATATTGGTCTGTAGGTGTTTTTTTCCTCTTATCTTTACTTTTGCTATCAGGGTAATACTGGTCTCAAAATGTGCCAGAAGCTTTCCAACTATTCTTAAACCCAGTGAGGTGTGTTTGAAATGACATACTTTGAGACTTAATCTGTTATCTTTAGATACTGGGTGACACAGGAATGGTGATTGATTCTTGCAGGGATTCCAAGGTAAGACATGACTGGAGTGGCCTTTGGCAGCTGAATAAAGGGCAGTTAACATCCATCCTTGGTCAAGATGGGTGTTTCTCACGAGCTATGTGTAGTTGTTAGAGGAGATAAGCCATCAGCTGTCTTAAGAATTACCTTGCACAAATGACCTCTCTTATTAAGACACACACCTAGAAGCTGAGTGCTACCCAACATAGATGCATTCACAGTAGGAAGCATTGGGAGCTAATGGGCAAGCCAAACAATCTTAGGTGGGATTGCCAAGAAGGTAAATTTTTGAAAGAAAGTTATTATTAACCCACTCCCCACCACAACTTCTCATAATCCTAACAACTTGATAACTAAGACAATATCTTTTCTATGATTCCCCCTAGTGCAGATGTGCCCTAAGTAGCTGTTAAGCCTGAAGGATGATGGAAGGAGTGTGTATGTGGGTGTGGGGGTTTGTGGGGGTGTCAAGTTGCTATAGGCCCTACATTCAGGCTTTACATCCATAGGAAGACCTGAGCAGGAAGACTTAAAATCTTCAGTTAAGAGTTAGACATTTAAATATTTAAGTACTATGGGATATTTGGTGCCCACAAAATAAACATTTTGTTTCCTGAATATGACCCCAAAAGTCTCAAAGCTTGATGTTTCCTCACCAGAAAAAATACAGAGACCACGTTTAAAAAAAAAAAAAAAAAAAACTCTTTTGTACCCCACCAACATTATAGATACATAAAATCTGCATCATCAGATCTATGCAAAGGATTTAAGAAATGTGGGATAATATCTATGATGAAGAAAGATCTATATGTTAAACGTTTTAAAAAGTTGCTGTTACCATAATCTAACAGAAGTTCAAGTTTTTCATTAACATTTTTTTCATTAACAAAACTATTGGATGTTTGCCATTTTCCAGGTTGCTGGATGCTTCAGTTTAATTCAGACCTGCTTTGCTCAATTAAGGTATCATACACAGAGAGGATCTTATTGGACTAGACATATATGCAAAGCCCAGAGTGTTTATAATAGTGTATAAATGCACAGTTTGGACTATTTCCCTGGAGTGTTATGATCAGGAAACAATAATGAAGGGAGGAGAGAAGACTATCAAGTCCATGGAAGAACTATCATTTGAGAATTACACAAAGAACTCACAGTAAAGGAAAATGAGAAAAAATGGTTTATTGGTTTGCTTCACTTTATCTGTGTTATCCTTAGTAGATCAGGCTTCTTAAGGATAGGGACTTGCTTTTGTTTGTAGCTCTGCCTGAGGGGTCTACATCAAAATATGAATATACTTTTTGTAATCATACAACGATCAGACTGTCTTAGAATCTTAATTTCATCCTACTTCTTACCATCTCCATACCACTAGCTCTATTTTCCAATTAGAACTCTAATTATAACTATTAGATAACCTGATACACACTGTATGAAATCCAGTTAGCCAAGTGCAGACATTTCAGATAGTTGTAATATTAACTCTAAAATAATTATTAGTTATTCTCTCAGGTCCCATCACTGCCCTTCATTGTGCTATTTGACCTTTCTTGGTAGATTCCAAAGATCACAGTAGTAATATTTGTTTTGAGGGACCTTGGAAGATTGGGAGGAGCACAGGTTCTCATATAAACTAGACTTGCCTAGAGATAGATAGATGTAGCAGGAAGTGTTTCAAGATAAGATTGTCCAAAGGGATTCTAGTTTGTAACTAGATGGTGTACACTTGGGTAATGGAAGTTACCCTATTACCTAACTGCATTTCAGAAGTTGTTTCCAAAATGCTTGCATCTTTTACAAGCTCCCACTGAGAGCTCCCAATATAATAATCTAGGACCAATATATATTTATATTGTTTCTCAGAATGTGTACCATAGTTCTTCCAGGTCATTTGTATTTGTGTATTTACTTCAGTTTTTGCTTTTAGTTCCTCACTGAGCTGTACTAGAGTAGGGATGGTCTCACTTTTTTTTTAAATCCCAATGACCTCTCTGTAATTCATATCTGTTGATTGAATGTATGAATTAAATGATTGCAAAGACATGATCTGGTTAGCCAACCAGACCTTTTGCATATTTCTATAAAACTACCAGTAAAAAGAAAAATTATTACAAAAATTGTTCCTGTATATGAAGACCCATCCTGGGTACAGCTTTACTAACATGCAGATACTCCTTGCACCTTTTCTCCATTGTGCAAGGATAGCACAATCCTAAAGTGGTCTTATGTTTACACCCATTTTGGAAAAACAACAGAAGAAAACGAGCTTGCTTTTCCTTTATTCCTTAAAAGGTGATGGGTAAATCCATCAGGTTTTTGTATGTGACTTTAAATCATCCTTTCATTATTATGCTACTTTTTACTTATTCCTCCAAGTCCTTAAATTGCATTCATAATCCCATTACTTATGCAAGGGTATGTTTTTGGTCTTTATGATCTATGCTTTCTGTTTCTACATAACCAACTCATAAGGGAAAATAAGGAAGTGAAAACAGTCCATGGGAAATTGTCATGTAGAACAAACAGCACTTACTTTTTGAGACGTAAGTCCTTTGCCTAGTTAGGTGCCCCTTTAGTTATCTAGTAACACTTTAAACCTGCAGAGCTTAGTAGTGTGAATGCATTTATTTAATGATGAACTCTGTTTTCTATCATAGACGGTAATATTTGGGAAATATGTAGAAGTACTGGTCAAGAGATCCCTAACATTTTCATTTAAATGTCAAATGCCATTACACACACACACACACACACACACACACACACACACACACACACACA
>CABHPR010106266.1:21550-32430 GCA_902168415.1 Peromyscus melanophrys
CACACACACACACACACACACACACACACACACACACACACACACACGTCCCAACCACTTAAATGGTAACAACTTCAAGGAATAAGGTCTAAAATGCTGACTCCTCACTAGAGAGAAAATGGCTAGTATTTTAGGTTATACAAGAATATCTTTCCAGGGCTGGAGGGATGGCTCAGAGGTTAAGAGCACTGACTGCTCTTCCAGAGGTCCTGAGTTCAATTCCCAGCAACCACATGGTGGCTCACAACCATCTGTAATGAGATCTGGTGCCCTCTTCTGGCCTGCAGTCATACATGCTGTATACATAATAAATAAATAAATATTTTAAAAAATATATCTTTCCAATATTTGCTTTTGAGATAATTTGATTGTGGATGCTTGGGGCTAAAAGTAACCCAAAAGATTAGGTTGCTCAACCCTTATTTTAGGATATCCCAGGTCCAAATCTATAAATCATTTTTCCCCAAGATCACTCACCTATTGCATACATACAAATACAGCTAGAAACTAGATCCTCCACTTAACACACAATCATCTCACCAGAGCGTCCTGGTTTAACCAGCTTCCTTCATGGATCATTGTCTTGAATGTAAGGTTGAGTTGGGGTGTGTGTAGGGGTCTATTCTGTAGTCACTTTGGATTTTTACTCTAGAAAAATTATAAAATTATAAAAATTATAGTTTAAAAATTATACCTGGATTCCCATCCCAAGCTGGTTTTAAATTTTAAAGAAAAGATAAAATTTCAACATTCCCCAAATTTTTTTACTTTTTTCTTTTAGAGAAAGAGTGTTGTTGCCAAAAATGTTTCTCAGAGTCCTTTCTTAATATATTTCTCCTTGTAAACTTAATTTGCTCCAAAGATAAAACTTGGTATAGAAAGTTCAAGAATTTCCTGGTCCCATCTTGACCTCATCTTCATTGCACATTCTCACTTTTTTCATTGTGTTCATCTGGTCATGACCTGGGTTTGCTGTCTTATTATTAAATCTTGCCTTGATTGCTGTGATTTTGTAGAAGAAAGTTTTCCCTCATGCCTGCTGAGTTCAGTAGCAGTCTTGAGGGCAAGGGTAAGATATTTTATTGGTAAGTATTACACAGATGCTGAGTATTGCTGGGAAAGGTAAAAGTCATTACTTCCAGTCTCTTGATTACTATTTTTCTGGCCTTTTCCTTTACAGTGTATTCTGAATTGTGGAGCATGTAGTTGCTCCCTTACATGTTTCCCCAGGGTACTCTTGCAAAACATGAGAACTTTGATGGACTTTTGAGTCTATATAAGATTCTTGGTTCTTTGACCTATGACAGTGTCCTGGCTTAGGATGGCTTTGATGTGAGTCAGCAATGCTGGGTCTATGTGTGTGTATGTGTACATTCTCTAGGCCTCAGAGGTGTTTTGTGCTTTGGCTTTTTCTTTTTGGAGTATTCCACACTTTCTCCAAGGGTTTGTTTAAAAAGCTTGTTTTTTATTTTTTAAATCACATTTTAAACTTATTTTGTTGTGTTTCTGGAGAGAGTGGAGGTGAGGGCAACTTGGAGTTGGTTCTCTCCACCATCTGGGTCCCAGGGATCAAACTCAGGTGTTGCTTGGTGCTGGCCTTTACCCACTGAGCCATCTCACCAACTTAAGACTTGCCTTTCTTCTTGTCAGTGGTTCTGTACAACACTTGAGTACTGGCTAAAAATACATATATCACATAATTTTATCTAAACAAAATAATATGATTTCCTGTGGTGGTTTCAAACCCCCTTAGTGTTATTCCTTCTCCCTCCCTCTTCAAGCTCCTGTATTCAGCCTCAAACACAATGATAAGGGCTACTTTTTCTGTTACGTCATTCCTTAATCCCATGAGTACCTTCACATACACTGCTGATCTGTTTTGAGTTATTTGTGTATTATGTGACTCCAGCTGTTTTGGAATTCAAGTTTGTTACTTGTTAGATTTCTTTGTCAGTGACTGTCCTTTCTTATATATAGCTATAATCTTCCCTGTTGTAGGGTCCTCTGATGGTCATCTATGCCATGTGTAAATCACCTAGACACCTTTCTTCCTAATTCTCTTTTATTTCCCAGACTATCCCCAAATCTCTTCAGAACTTTGCATGCCTACAACACCTCTGCCCCTTCTTGCAGCACATCAAACCAATTCCACAATTCTTCTGGAATTTCATATCCTGTAGACTCCATCTGCATTTATCCCCACCCCTAGTAGTGGCAACTTTGTTTTGCTGTCTGAGTGAAAATATTAATCTGTGGTAGATCTGTCACCTTTCTTACCAAGGAGACTCTACCTTTGTTCTATATTGAGTGAAGAGATATTATTTCTATGGGTGAAATGAAATTATATGCGTGACTTCTAAATTAGAAGATGTTGCCTAAATCAAAATAAATTTTCATGAATCTAGGCCATGTTTCCCCTAATGAATGGCTGTTAGGTAATTTGGAGAGATGACCCCAAATATATTCTTAGCCTGGTCAGTGGAATGTAGAGTCAAGTTTCTCAGATAGTAGATGCATGAGGTTCAGGGTTCTTCAGGCCTTCATCACAGTCCAAATCTGTCACTGAGTCCAAATTGCTTCTGACCACTGAGCTAGCTCTGGGCAAATGTGTAGAGCTTCTCTGTAACAACTGACAGTTTCCTAAAGCTTAGCGGTAGTAGGAGCTCTGGGCTGCACTACTGCTCTTGGATTACAGAAGAAAAGCAGAGAGGCAATCAGGTCACATAGCCCAAGTGATGAGGGGATCTGAAGCCTAGAAAGTTATGGTGCTTGTCAGGGTTGTATAGG
Organism: Peromyscus melanophrys; assembly: GCA_902168415.1. Taxonomy (NCBI): domain Eukaryota; kingdom Metazoa; phylum Chordata; class Mammalia; order Rodentia; family Cricetidae; genus Peromyscus; species Peromyscus melanophrys. The sequence continues at coordinate 24,338 of CABHPR010106266.1, forward strand.
CTGTTTTGATGCACTCAGCCCTTAAGCCATTACTCTACTTAATTGAATTGCCTCTGCTCATAGCTTTGTTGGAGGGATATAAGACAAAAAACAAAGCTAACTAACGTACTTTGTGACTACACCAGAGGAAAAACCACCCTCCTATTTAGGTGGTAGCAATGAGTTTCCATGTTCCTGCTGTTAAAAAAGAATAGAGGTGTGGTTCTTTCTGATCCTCTGCACAGATGCTTTAGAAGGGTATATATACCTGATCTTTAGCATCCAAAGGGTCCCCCCAGAGAATGTATACATCAACAAACATATCAAGTAAAACTGACTTGCTCATGTTTCTCCATCCCACCTCAGTATGTTCTTAATTTGTCAAAGTCTGTTTTTCAACTCTTAACATTATTAGTTTATTTTGTGTGTATATTTGTTATTTGATAAGATTTTGCTCAGTGCTGGGCGGTGGTGGTGCACGCCTTTAATCCCAGCACTGGGGAGGCAGAGTCAGACAGATCTCTCTGAGTTCAAGGTCAGTCTGGTCTACAGAGTGAGATCCAGGACAGGCACCAAAAACTACACAGAGAAACCCTGTCTCGAAAAACAAAACAAACAAACAAAACAAACAAAAAAGATTTTGCTCAGTATTCTTCGAATGTGCATGTGCAAGGAAACTTTGAGTTGGTTTTCTCTATTGTGTGGCTTTGGGGAATTGAACAAGTTGTCAGGCTTAGCAACAAATATACTTTACCTACTGAGCCATTTCACTGGCCTTGTCTTTTAACTAGTTCTAAAATCAGAAAATCAGAAGGGGAAATGAAAAGGCAGAAGGTAGCAATTCACTTGCCTCATTGCAACCTAAGCTTTGCCCTTTCTGTGTGCTACAATGTAGGAAGAGAGGTGTGAAGGTGGCCCTGGAAAGGGGCACCTAAGGGAGGAGGGCAGAATGCTGGAAGGTGTCCTAGGGGGGTAATAGCTTTGAAGTTGTGTTAAAATTATCCTTGATAGTACTTTTGAAAATACATAAACACCGAAACCTGAGAGTCTCTTATATCTAAAACTCAAGAAATGCCTAAAAACATTTAGTTACTCTGGTAAAACACTGGTACATTAATTTTCTTAAACTAAGCTCAGCTGTCCAGGTGTTAAGACTTAAAATGGTCAGGTACCTGGGACAGTTAACTGCAGGTTGCTATTTCACAAGGAATGTTGACAAGGACTAACATTTAGCTACCATAATGGTAACAAGAGAAGCAACAACTTGGCCCTAACATCTGTAGTATGATAATCAAAGTGCCATAACAGGAGGAAAGGCAGAGGCAACAAATATTTTAAGACACAGTCAAATATAAATTTGATAAACATACAGATTTAAAATTTAAAATGATATACATACAGATTTAAAAATCACTGTAAGCATGAAGAAAATTATACCAATTCACATAGCCCATTGCCCTAAATAGTGATGAGAAAAATCTGACATATAACTTTCAGGTAGCAGGAAATGATGCAGAATGCAAATATACAAGGGAGAGCAAAGTAAGAATGTGTATATACAAATATCACACAAGTCAGCCAGAAATAACAGTTCTTAAAAGCTACCATAGAGTTAATAATATTCAAACTATGCAAATATTGATCAAAGATGAGAAATGAGAAAACACCATTGTAAGTTTCTTATACTATTCACAAAGGTTGTAGCCTGAAGGTAGACTAATCAAGATGTATACTGTAAGCTCTAAAACACCCATTAGATCAAACAGTTGAAGTTAATAACACAACAAATTTAAAAGGCAATCACACAAACTATGGTCTAACCTCTCCCACAACATGATATGTTGAAGTCCTAATACCTATGAAGGGGAGCTTGTTTGGAAATAACATCTTTTCAGTTGTAGTCAACTGAGGATGATGGCTTTAGAATGAGCTCTGATTTAGTATGCCTGATACCCTTATTGGATAAGGAGAGCATACACACATAGGAAGAAATGAGTATGTATTAAGGAGCAAGAGATTAGGCCATTGCTTCTGAGAGGCAAGGAATGCCGGGGATTACTTTTAAAAAAAATCAGAACCTATAAGAGACAAGAATTATCCCATACAGGTTTTAGATAAAGTATGGCCCTGATGATACTTTGATTTTTTTTAAAAGGTGAATGTTACTTCGTTTAGACTCCAAAATTAACACAATGAATTTCTCTTATACTGTGTTACTTAGTGTGTGGTAATACAGCAGCCTTAGGAAACTAATTCAATGCTCAATAGAAACAAAAGGAATATATAATGGGACTAAAAAACTGAATAGCAAAGTGATAATTTTATCTATAATATAAATTCTGCATTGAAAAGACAGAATTTCGTATGGATTCTTTACAAAGACCTAACTCTATGCAATGCATAAGGATATTAGAAGTTGACTTTAAAGAGAAATGGGTTTTAAAAAAGAGGATAGAGACAAAAATAACAACAGCTTGTCAAAAGAAATGCTGAGCTATGTTAATAGCAAAATATGCTTTGAAGCAAATAATAAGTTAATAGTTGCTAAGGAGTTATGTAACCAGAAGACAAACCTGTACTTAAGAACAGCCCTTGATTACTAGAAGCAAAATCTAATGTAACTGAACTACAAAGGAAAAAAACATCTACAATTAAAGTTATAGATCTTAAATACTTGTTTGAGTCATTCTTAGGATAACAGTAAAGCTGTAGAGTACTTAGTTACTTGAACATCATTGCTAACTACCTTAAGTGACAGAACACCTCACACAACAGTGATGTGTACATTTTTTTCATTTACATTTTGAGCCAAAGCAGGCCTTATTCTGAACCATAAAGCAAATCTCAGTAGGGCAATCAGGGTTGTTGATTTACTGCAGTGGAATAGTGCTTACCTAGCATGCAAAAGGCCCTTAAAACGATTTGTGAGAAAAACTTGGTCTCCTTTAGAACCATCAAAAACTGGAAAAAGTAACCTTTTTGGAGCTCTAGAAGCAAAACTTGCCTTTAAAATGATTTTATGATTTTACTTGGATTTGCACCAAAACTTCCCTATGAAAGACCTACATTTCTGAGGGCTACTTAAAGGAATAGTTTCTATCTCAACTAAGCCAAAACATAGGGAGCAGAGTGTGGTGTGACTGGGGAAAGTAGCAGTGCTACTGTAGACCCAGAGAAACCTTGGAAAAGACGACAGAGGCTAATAAAGAGTAGCTTTTTATATAGGACCATTGAGAAAGTCATACATGGGCTTAGGAAAAATGCATGCCCAGGAAGATTTATAAGACCCTAAGTTTCATTTAAACTGATGATGACTGTATTTTCAAATGCCTATTTGTAACAAAAACTAAGACTACACAGAAATAGGAAAATACAGCAAACTGAAGAGACGAATGTAAATTGGCAGATACCATCTCTGAAGAAGTGTAGATGGCTGGACTTAAGATTCTAAAGTGCCTTAGTTATGGTAAAAAAAACAAAAGGAAAACAATAATGAAGGAAATGAAACATACATAAGGCAAATAAGAATATCACCAAAGTACAAAAAGGAACCAATCAAAACAATGGACCTGACAAAATGAACTCATAACTTTAAATATTCATTATAGTGTTCAAGGAAATATCTGAGCTGGCAGAAGAAGTGAAGACATGACATTTGAATTAAGTATGAGGAACAGAATGAAGCAAGAGGTTAAAAAGTGTACAGGGTTTATAATTGTAATACACAAAGGAACCAATATAGAATATCTAGAAGAGAAAAATTTCAGAATAGTGGCTGAAAAAGTGCAAAAGTTTTGAGGCATAAATTTACATGAGTAAGATATCCTGTATAGTCTAGGATAAACCCTAAAGGAAGGGTGTGCATGTGTGTCAAGATACATTATCACACTTATCAAAAGCCAGAGAAAGAATCTGCAACAAAAGAGAAGCAACTCAAATTTATATACTTCAAATTAAATTATTGGCTGACTTAATAAAATTTTAGACATCTAAAGGAAAGAGGAAGATAGATTCATAGGAACTGAGAGGAGGGGAATGAAGGGGGAAGAGTGGAGAAGGGTAGAGAGAGAACATAAAAATAACACTGAGGTTTTGTATCCAGGGGATTTTCTGCAAAAATGGACATAACATTAAGCCATTCTCAAAAGCTATGAGAACTCATTACTACTAGACTAATTTTTTTTTAAAATCCAGATGTAGTTGGCTCATCTCTTTAATCTCAGCACTAGGGAGGCAGAAGCAGGAGGATCTCTGAGTTTAAGGCCAGCCAGGGTTACTTAGTGAGACCCAGTTTCAAATAAATAAATAAATAAATAAATAAATAAATAAATAAATAAATAAATAAAAAAAAAATAAATGAAAGGTTAACATGAACGGCAACAATTCCGACTCATCTCATGTTGTAAAGATTGTGGGTTAAACTTAATACATTGAAAAATAAAACACAGTATTACTTTTGGTTTGTAGTTCCAATTATGTGTAAATTTTAGAAATAAAAGACCATGTTATATGTACATCTTATAAAGATGTGATTCATGATACTGGGAAATAAGGCAGAACTCTATGCATCCTTTTGCAATTAATTTGTCATCAGTTCAAATTTAAATTTAAATATGAGAACCAGTAATTAAACCTGAAAGGGATTCCAAGTCTTTTATAGTTTGGATGCTTTTGAATCACAATATCACAATACATCAAATAGAAGCCATGTGAAAAATAATTTAAAGGGAAAGGATCAGTCTACTAATGTTCAGTTCTCCCAAGTACCAATTCTACTGTACTTTGTGCTCCATCTACTTCATTTATACTTTGTTAGTTAGGTTTGGTTATTGTATGTTCCTAGTCCTACAAGTTAACTGTTTTCATCTTTTTACAAGTCATTTTGAATACTGTAGGAAACATACCCTTCTATGTTATGCTTCTTAGAATATCAGAACAAGGAAAAGATATAGGAAAGCAAGGATTGGAACTTGAATTACTAATTCCTAAATGCTTAAATTATGCTAGATAATTTGTATTTCCATTTAACCCTTATGCAATCCCTCAATGAAAGATATTATTATATTAGAAGAGTTTATATAATAACCTATGGTTCCCACAAAGAGTACTGCAGTATACACACAGAAGGAAACAAAGGAACCAAACTGACACTACCCATCCACCTCCCAGACCCCCATCCCCCAAACAAAAAAACAGTTGAACACCAGTAGCTGTATTGGAAGGAATGGCAGGCCAAAAATAAATAAATAAATAAATAAATAAATAAATAAATAAATAAATAAATAAATAAATAAATAAATGAATGAATAGATAGATACATAGATAGATACATAGATAGATACATAGATAAAAATTAAATAAATAAATAAATAAATAAGTTAAGAGACACAAAATCCAAACTATTTTCAGCAAATTTCTTTTTGTCAGCCATCACTTTAAATGCATTACACTAAAGGGGCTGAAGTAAGCAGAAAAAAGCAGGTCAACAGTGAAAGAATGGGGGAAAGGCTCTGTATGCAAATGTAACACAAAGTGAGTTAGGCAGGGAGCAAGAGATCTGTATTCAGACTTGGGGGAATGGTGGTAGCCACTTTAAAAATGAGATGCTTAGAGGAGATAAGGAATAGTGTGTGGGGATTAAGAGAGTCAATTGACTAAGGCAACATAACAGTATTTCCAATGCTGTAAATTTCAAATCTCCAAAATATATTAAGTAACCATTAACAAAACTGAAAAAGGTGAAAAGGACAGTTCCACATTAATATACATAATATCTTATGTTCAATAATGGATAGAAAACTGACCAATTAGAATAAAAGACTTCAATATTATATATTAAGTCAGACCTAAAAATCAAGACTACTCCTCTGCCCAAAGGTTGTAGTATATATGTTTTTCTTTGTTCCACCTAAAATTTTTCTAAGAAAATCTATATATTAAGCCACAAACCCAGTCTTAAGTTTTCATGCCAATCTGATGTCATATGCCTTGAGGTACACACTCAGAAAGCCAACGTAAACTTGGGCTACATATTACCACCCTGTTCCCAAAAACTAAAGCTAAATATAAAATACAGCAGAAGAAAAAAAAGCAAGAACAACAATAAAATTTTAAATCACCATGCACAGATATTTCTTGATTATAATGGAATGGGCCAACAAATCAGTAAAAGCAAATTGAGAAATTCTGAAATATGTAGGAATTATGCATATAGTAATTCTGCAGCCAAGGAGACTGAGTTAAATAATGGACAAAGTAAAAGACATTGACATCTAAACTTTAGATTTTAAGGCATACATACACATAATGACATGTACCTGAAAAGGCACCCAAAATTAGTTTTCCTTAGTCAAATGAAAACTACATCAAAATCAGATGCTTCATTATACCCATTAGGTGGCTTTCCTCTTCAAAGAGGAGAATTAAATATTGGTAAGTATATGAGAAATTAGAATTTTTCTCATATTAATAGGAATGGGAAATTATGCTGACATGGTAGAAATTGATGGTTCCTCATTAAACTAAAGAGAATTATTATATGACTTGATTTGACTTACAAGTATATCACCAAATGAACTGAAGTGTTCAAACAAAAGCTTTCCACCAAATTTCAAAGCAACACTCTTCAAAATAGTCAATATGTAGAGAAAAATCCAAATATTCACCAACTAATATATAAACAAAACAGTATATTCACAAAGTGATATTCAGTCATTACAGTGAATGAAATGGATAAATAAGCATGGAATTTTACTAAGGACCCCAATACTAACCAGTACTGTCAATGAATCCTTTTACTGAGTGAATGTTGTGGCCTCTGCAAGAAGATGCCTGTGATTTGAGCTTCAACCCTTTCCCCAGTATTAGGCAGGAACTTGTAGCACCAGCCAGATGAAACTGATCTGCATTTGCTTATATTATACACTACTGGTTGACTACAGGGGGCTTGGTGGTGATGAAATTTAGGCATGTTTTAGTGCTGTTTTAGCCTTAGGAGCTTGTAGGTTTTGAGTATTTCTTAAATCTGTGCCTGAATCAATAGACACAAGATTCCAGTCCAGCATTGTGCCAGCCAGTGCAGTGTTGTAATGAGATAACACTCTAGTGTTTCAAAGGCTCTATTGGTATGGGCCCAGAGGCCACAGCGGTCTGTCCAGGACTTTGAACAGGCATTTTCAAAGGAAGACTGCAAAATCTGGAATGAGTATCTACTTCAGTATACAAATGCCATGCCCTTATTACAAGAGTCAAAGGTGATGTCAGAATTATTGTAAGATGGGGAAAAACAAGCAACAAATGGCTAATCACAAATAAATGGAAATGTGTGAACTACCAGAAAGATTATGTGAAAGTCATGAAAATAACTTTATTAGACCACCAAACTACAAATTGAACTGACATTTAAGCTTAATGATTGAGAATTCAAAATGAGAAACAATAAATAACTGGAAGGATAAAAGATTGAAATAATAGTAAATAAAATTAGCTGGAGAATAACAGTGAAATGACAAGTTGTTAAAAAATGAAAATCTTACCTAGATGATTAATTATCTGAAAATATAGAGAGAGAAGAGAAAAATGAACAAGGAGTTAAAAGCTTGTGGGCCAGGCGTTGGTGGCGCACGCCTTTAATCCCAGCACTCGGGAGGCAGAGGCAGGAAGATCTCTGTGAGTTCGAGGCCAGCCTGGGCTACCAAGTGAGCTCCAGGAAAGGCGCAAAGCTACACAGAGAAACCCTGTCTCGAAAAACCAAAAAAAAAAAAAAAAAAAAAAAAAGCTTGTGGATTTGGTGGGACACTATTAAAAGGCAAATGTTTGAGCTTGAAGTTGGCGTATTTGTTTTGCTTACCCAATTCCCTGGATTAAATTAACAGCACAAAGTGTTATAACAGTACAAATGTTTGAATGATTTGTGTTCAAGATAAAATAAAGAGAAAGGTTTAGAGACAAGTATTCATGACAGGAAACTTTCCATACTAGCAGAAAGATATCCAGGTATAGGAAGTTCACCAGTCTCTGGGTTTAATCTATATATTATGCCTCAGGACATAATTATAATCTTGTGTTACACACACACACACACACACACACACACACACACACACACACACACA
>CABHPR010106269.1:0-16849 GCA_902168415.1 Peromyscus melanophrys
AGATGGTCACTGGGGTGTGGATGGCCTTGCCAATGACAAAAATACCTGGTTTTGCTGGGCGGTAGTGGCGCATGCCTTTAATCCCAGCACTTGGGAGGCAGAGCCAGGCGAATATCTGTGAGTTCGAGGCCAGCCGGGTCTACAAAGTGAATTCCAGGACAGGCTCCAAAGCTACACAGAGAAATCCTGTCTCGAAAAAACAAAACAAAACAAAACCTTGGTCTGTTGCACAGCCTCCATCACTGCAAGCTACCTTCCCTTCTTGGCAGAGAGGTAAAGGGGTCATTTACGCAGGGTCACCAAGACTGTAGGCTGATCGTCGCCACCTTTCTTCCTGCAGCATGTACTGCTGTCAGAGCCTCCTGGTAGTTCCTATCCTCAGAGCTGGGGATTCGGTTATCTTTGCTGACCACCCCTGCTTCCTCTGTGGCTTCTCTCATGCCATCCACATACTGATGGCTCTTCCCTGACCCCTTTCTAATACTGGGTATTTATTGTTCCCATCACTTTGCCCCAGCAATGCTGGCCTAAGCTGGAAGGCAAACATACAGGCCCACGCCTGCCTCAGGGCCTTTGCATGTGCTATTCTACTCAGCACACCCTTCCATTGACTCGTCAGGACTGCCCTGCTGTGCCCCACCGTAGCCATCCCAGGGACTGACTACTTTATTTTAAATGACCATTCCCTGAAAACTTTATTGCCCCTCTGCCTGTCGCTTCTCACTAGTGTTTCTAACATACCATTTCTCTTATTTCTTTATCTGTCTCCTCCTGAAATGTCATGAGGCAAGTATTTTTGTTCATTATGTCCACTGTTCTACCTAATGCCTAGTATGTGAGCGCTAAAAAAAATTATTACACGAAATCCATCATTTCCAAGGGATCACTGTCCCCTCAGCCTGTAAGAATCTCATCACTGAAAAACTTAATCCTTGACAGTGCCTGGCCTGGCGCTCTTCATGAATTCCCAGTGCTTGCACACATAACTGCTATCCAAGCAACACCACCAACTTTGTCTTAGTGTCTTCTGTAGCAATGTTTATCTTGCTCTTTTAAATTAGAAGGACATGTCCTTGGAGAAAGCAGAGGAAGTGCGGAAGTGCTGGGCGATCCCGGCTTCTTGGGGTCACTGTTCACTTTTTCTCATCCCTTCTCAGCTTGCTTCTTTATCTTTTTCTATTCCTCCAGGGGTTTTGGGGGTTTGCTCTTAGCATTTATGACATCTAATTACAGGAAGCAACATACTATGCTTTTCTGGCCCCTTAAAAGCCTTTTTATTGCCTAATTTGGCTCTTTGAATATTCACTCTTTCATTTCAGAGTCTAGCAGGGCATCTGGGCAGTTCTCCTGGAATTTACATTGTAGTGGGGTAGATAGAGACAAGACACTACTACAGGAATGGAGACATCTCAGAGGGGTAGATGCCTAGGAAAACAGAGGCTCTCTGTAATGATACTCAGTCTGTAGGGTAAGAAGTAACCCTTGAGGATGGAGTTGTGGGGAGCTGTGGCGGAGGGGTCTGAAAATAGGAGGGCCCTAAGGCATGAGCACTTTCACATGCTGGTGAACAGAAAGGGCAGTGTGGCTCAGTCAGTAAGAGAAGGAGAGGGTATAAAGAAAAGGGATGGCGGCAGGTGCACTCTGGCTGGAGGACTGGATTCTGTCTCCTTCACAGTGGAGAATGTCACAAGGCTTTAGGGAGAAGACTTAAAATGTGATTTAGGGTTGGGATGGGCCATCCAGGTCACTATGGAGAGGGCTGTGGGCAGTATATGATGAGAGGCAAGACCAGCAGGAGGCTGTGACCCAGAGGGTGGGGCAGAGAAGTCACAAGAGGTCATGGTGAGTCTTACTAGCCTGCAGGTCATGGGATAGGTTGACTGGGAGACAGTTCCACTCAACTCCAGGCCTGGCCTTTCTCCCTCCTCTTTCCATCTTTGAAAGCAGGAAGCCTCGGAGGTTTTGTTTTACTGCTGGCATGAAGGTGCCGCTAGGATGTAGGGGATCCAAAGCAGAGGGCATGGGGTGGAGCCCAAGGAAACTGAAATCTTACTCACTGGGCCCAGGAGCGTCTGGTCCCTGAACAACACTGCCACCACGTGGATTGGAGTCAGACGGCAAGGACGGCACTCAGAAGTGACCCAGCCTTTCCTTTTCACCCAGGTCTTTAAGTGGACAGGAAACAACTCTTTCTTCGTGAAAGGAGACCTGGACTCACTGATGATGGGCGGTGGAAGGTGTGTGTCTCTGCCCCCCCCCCCCCACGTCTTGGGATGGCTTGTTTTCCTCTTCTAAGGGTGTCGCAGGTGGAACTGGCAGGCTGAGTCTTTCAGGCTGACTTCGGTGCCCTCTAGCCTCAGCCCCATGGCCCATCCCCAGAGGCCCACACTCAACCAGCCCTCCTCTAGGTCAAGTGAGGAGAGTGGGCCAACTGGTTAGTGTCATCATGGTCTGAACGGACTCTGGGAATGTCCACGTGGATGAGGTTATAGTCACAAGATGGGAAAGGCCCAGATTTCAAGTCCCATGGGAAATGGTTCATTAAAGACCTGCATCTAGCTAAGAATGCAGCCTGTGTCTGTGGACAGGAGCAGGAGCGGTTTAGGAACAGAAATGGAGGGTAGTCCCACCCTGCTGTGACTTCACACTGAAGCACATTAAGTTATACCTAAATGAAAACATTTCTCAATCAGCACAGCGCCGTGTGTGTGTGTGTGTGTGTGTGTGTGTGTGTGTGTGTGTGTGTGTGTGACTGAAGTTGACCTCAGGTGTGTTCCACGGTCCATCTCTCACTGACTGGCTAGATCGGCTGGCCGGCAAGCTCTGGGGCCCCTTGTCTTCACTCCCCCTGTTCCAGGGCTGCAGAGGGAATGTGACCTGCCTGCCTGGCTTCTTACGTTGGTGCTGGGGGCAGGTCCTCACGCTTGTGTAGCAGACATTGTACCAACTGAGCCATCTTTACAGCTCATTTCCTCTTCTCTTTAGTGGCCAGTTTGGGCTGTGGTTGGATGGAGACTTGTACCACGGGGGAAGCTACCCCTGTGCTACCTTTAACAATGAAGTGCTGGCCCGGCAAGAGCAATTTTGCATCGAGGAGCTGGAGGCCTGGGTTCTGAGCTGATACCTCCCAGGACCAGAGATGCTCGGGTCACTTTCGTATGCTGCCCAGGCCTTGCTCACACAGGGCAGCCATTCTGCCTGACTCAGGATGATGGAGAACCCTCATGTGGACTGTGGCTCTCAGCAAGCCTCTTTATGGCCCGAAAACCCAGGGCAGGGATGGGCAGCCCCTGTTCTCCAGCAGAGTTGACTGTGAAGGTGTGAAAGATACTCTTACTGAAGAAGCATGAAATCTGTCTTTACAGGATTTGACAATTCCTAGAGAACCCAGAAGAAGACCAACAAAACGAAACAAAAGACCCATAAAAACAACAAACAACTGCCTCCCCCTAATAACATTTCCATATCCTTCCAAACAAGTCAGGTGTGTAGACGAGCATACACACACACACACACACACACACACACACACACACACACACACACACACACACATTTTTTTTTTTTCTTTTTCAAGACAGGGTTTGTGTAGTTTTGAAGCCTATCCTGGATCTCGCTCTGTAGACCAGGCTGGCCTCAAATTCACAGAGATACGCCTGGCTCTGCCTCCTGAGTGCTGGGATTAAAGGTGTGCGCCACTGCCGTCCGGCCACACTTCTTTTTGTATGTTTTAGAGACTACTTTTACTTGAAGAATGCTATCAAACCCCAGAAACCTGGGCTCAGCTACTAGAAACTAATAAAGAATGGAAGCATCATCTTACTCCCTCCCTTGCTGTCTCTTCTAGAAGCCAAAGGGTGGGGTTGGATGCCACCAATGGGTCAGGTGCTCGCACATCTGTTACTTGATTTCATGGGAGAGACATAAAAGCTGAAAATGAACAGTATGTATATTTGGGCAAAGGAGCTGAACCTTTGCAGACCCCAGGGGCTTGAGAGGAAAGAGTTCATTTTCAGGCACAAGAGCCTTGTGAACTAAGGCTCTATCATCCGTTCCATGCAGGGTCTGCCTCCTGCTGGAAGGGAGCAAACTATATCCTGCTCTTATTTTATGAGGAAAACCGAGAACCTGGGACCTTGTCAATACCACTGTCTTTCGGACCCAACACAGTGTTGTGACACCATGAAGCATCTCCATGGGTCCTACAGAAAACACATTGCTTTGCACAGGAATCCGAACCAGGCACACAGGGCGTGAGGAGACAGTAATTAAGGAGCACACCTCTGCAGTTTCAAGAGAGAATGCATTCATGAAAGCTCCACTGCAGCTGTCTCCCTCACGCAGCTGAAATCACCCATCACTCAACCTGTGGTCCTGTTTACACCGAGCTGATAGCAACTGAGAGGCCAAGCTGTTAAAAATCTCCATTTTTATGTGGTCTTGTAAATGACACAGGTACTCACAATGAAAATAGCTTCAAAGGCATGAAATAGAGCTGTCTTGTACATAAAGGGGGTCAGAGATGTTCCCCAGATACCATGGTACAAAATTAGGACTACAAAATTCCAGAATAAACCACAAGGAGTTAAGAATAAGACTGGCGAAAATAAAACAACAGTAGCAGAAAATACACCATTCTTAACATTGAGTCTGGGACCTCTGGCCGTCTGCCTGAATGTGAGAGGCACGTGGCTAGCAGGGGCGAGCTAGCACCTCCCTTGTGCATCTGTGAGCCCAGAGAGGCAAACACACCAAATACTCTTTCACTCACAAGTGGACAGAATAGAACCTGGCTACCCAGAGGGGAGAGCTGGCACAGGCAACCTGCTGGTGTCCTCAAGCTGCCCACTGCCAGGGCTGCCACCTCACTTAGGGGAGCGTCATGACTAAGGTGTCATCTGCAGTTGCTGCCTCCGGTTACCACCCCCTTCGGCTCCAGCCAGACTGGGTTCTTGGTGAAGCTGTGCAGAGCGGGGGGTGGGGGTGGGGGGGGGTGGGGGGGGGGGGGGGGGGGGGGGGGTGGTGAGGGGAGCAGTGCAGGTGAACTCAACCACGGGCAGCTCTGCACTGCCGGGAACAGCAAGTGACATGGGGGAACCTGGGACCCACTGGCTGGTCACTAGGCTCACACACGCAGTCCAGAATATTCTGAAACTCGTAAACACAATGAAGCAGCGGTGGTGAAATCCCAGGTGAGAGCAGCCAGGTCGGTGTCTGTGGTGTTTTCTGAGCAGCTGACCAGGCCAACTCAGAAGAGGTGGAAGGGCCGTCCCCAGGCTGGCGGCGCTGAGTCCCTTGGGGCTGGAGTGGTTCCAGGTGCAAAGAAGCTGATCATGTCTGAAGCCACATCAGACTCAGAGAGCAGCCTGGTGTGAGGTCCCCTCTGACCCTAGCACCTCCTACAGCAGGGGCAGGGGCTTATACTAGGAGACAGGGGTGGAGCTGCAGGTCAGTGGTGGAGGACTTGCCTGGCACACCTCTGCTCCTCTCCACAAGAGCTGCCCCCTGATGCTTCCCCAGCCTGGCACTTAACAAGGCTGGAGGGGGGCGGCGGCTTTCTCTCCTGGGAGGAGCAGGGTGAGGGGCACCTCTTCAGGGGGGCTAGGATTTTGTTTACTTTTTAACCATGTGGTACATGACAATTTCAACTTTGAATTCCAATCTGTGCCCTTGTCTCAATTTCTAAATTAAAAACAAAAGACAATCATTTGTCCTAAGAGTTCAGAAGAGATGGGAGAGTTATCCTGAGAAAATAGGTTGCTAAAGGAAAAAGGCTTCAATTAATGTTAAAAATACACAAGCTAATGCTTTTCATAGTATGTGTCTTAGCCACTGTTCTATTACTGTCGAGAGACTCCATAGGCAACTCTGGAGAGCATGGAGCTGGAGTAGTAGCTGAGAGCTACTTCCTGACCCATAGGCAGAGAAAGAGAGACTGGACCTGGCAAGGACTTTTGAAACCTCAAAGGCCACCCCTAGTGACACACTTTCTCCAACAGGCCACATCTCCTGATCCTTGTAATCCTTTCAAACAGTTCCACTCCCTGGTGACTAAGTATTCAATTATATGAGCCTGTGGGCCATTCTCATTCACACTCCACAGTAAGCAGAGCAAAAACTGGCTAATATTCCCATTTTTCAGTCTGAATAAAAGTAAGTTACCCTTCGGCATGTGCATACATTCAAAATACTAAATAAAAATCACTAGTGGACTCTAGTCACATATCCTAACTTAATTGTGAAGAGGGAAGAGGTTTATATAAAGAGCTGTTTTTTGACTTCGTCTTTGGACGCTTTTTGGCGGCAACCTGGATGATCTTTCTGCCATTTCAGAGGTGTTATAAGTGGGGCTATAATGTCACCATCCTATGAAAGAGAGAGAGAGAGTCAGGACATAGAAAAAAGCCAGTTTCCATCACTGTACTTTAGAGTGCAGTCTCAGGCACACATATCCTTACTTACACACACTTACTCCTGAGAAATTCTAAGTTGTATATGTTCTGAGACTGGATTAAACTAGAACACCACAGTCCTAAGCAGGTAAAGGTCTTCATGGGAAAATGGCTGAGACACAGCACACTGCTGCCCAGAACTGCCTGAGTTCCCACACTACGTGGGACTCTTGGGGACCACAAGCTACACTGGATTCTTGCTTCTCTTTTTCCCAGTCTCTAAAACAAATGACCCAGGTCTGCAAATGGGGGAGAACAAAGAGGGGACAGGGAGGATGGGGGCAGATTACAACGGGGGACATTGGGACCACAATGACCTGACGGGAGTGGGGGTGGGGGGGCATGAGCAGCGAGGCCCTCTAACCGGGCCTGCCCCCTGGGATGAGGCTCTGCCCATTTGCTCCCAGGTACTTATCACCCCTTCGTGCCCCACTCAGACAGCAGCTGCTTTCTTTCTTTCTTTCTTTTCTTTCTTCTCAGTGGGCTTTTCTAGCCCTCAAGCCTAGTGGCTTCTCAGGTGAAGTGAGGAAGGCAGAGAAGCCCGGTATCTCCTCTGGTGTGGGTTTCAGGGGCCATTACCATTCTATGGTTCCAGCTCCTGGAAGGGGCCACAGCTCTTGACCTCCCACCTGCTCCCTCAGCCTCTCCTAGAAGGCAGTGACACTGTCCAGGCATCGTCTCACTGTCTGCCATTTGTTCATTTAGCTCTACCAAAACTTTGGAAACATCCCGATGTTAAACGTCTTCTGCTGAACACACTGGATCGAGCTGAACAGAGCTTTTGTGAGCTACTACTTATTTGTTTTTACTCTTTTGGGGGGCCCGCCAACTAGCTCCCAAATAAATCACACATGGAGGTTTATTCTTACTTATAAATGCCCAGCTTGGCTTGACTTGTTTTTTTTTTTTTTTGCCAACTCTCCTAAACTTTAAATTATCCTGTCTATCTTTTGCCTTTTCTATTCCTATATTCCTTTCTTTGTTTTTTAATCTGTTGCTGGTTGTGTAGCTGGGTGGCTGGCCCCTGGAGTCCTCTTCCTTTTCTGGCTACTTCTCTTTTTCCTTCCTCACTCCTCCATCTCTCTTCTTCTTCTGATTTCTCCTTTTATTTATTCTCTCTGCCTGCCAGCCCCGCCTATCCTTTCTCCTGCCTTGCCATTGGCTGCCAGTTCTTTATTAGACCATCAGGTGTTCTAGACAGGCATACAGCTTCACAGAGTTAAACAAATGCAACATAAACAAAAGTAACACGCCTTAAAATAATATTCTACAACAACTACTGTTCATCTCAAGGGCAGCAGTATTTGTAAAACTCCTATTTCCATCAGACTTCCTTCTGATTTCAACTCTAGCTATTGTTAAAATGCAAACTTAAAAGATTTCCCTTACTCCAATTCAATGGCTCCAGACTGCCCCTCCAGACCAGATGGCAGACAGTATCTCACACTCAATGCTGTTCCTGAAAGGCCTCATGTTCTTTGTTACCTTTTCAGCTGCCTCCATGTTGTTTCTGTCTCAACACCAGCCCTGCTGCTGGCCCTGTCAAGAGTCACCAAGTCTTCTCCTTAGGGGTCGGCTCTCAAGCTTTCCTGAGGCAGGCTTTTCTCATCTAACCAAGTCTGGCTAGATCTCCTTTCGCATCCCACAACACTCACTATGCTACACAATTGCTGTTTCCTTCTGTGTTCGTGGTCCACACCTAGAGTGAGACCCAGAGCACTAAGGAACTGTCTATCTTAGGTACTGCTTCTTCCCGTTACCTAACACAGGGCCCGACAAGAAACAAACCAAGCAAACTCGTCTGATGAATTAATATACCTAGGCTTAAGGTACTTATCACATACACCAGTGTTTTTATTTCCCTTTCCTTTAAACAACAAAAAAAAAGTGTGTATATGTGTGGTGTGGTGTGTGTGTATGTATATTGTGTGTGATATATGTGTATTGTGTGAATGTATGTGGCACACATGTGTGGTGTGTGTGTGTATGTGTGTTGTATGTGATATATGTGTATTGTGCATATGTATGTGGTATGCATGAGGGGTGTGTGTGTAGTGTATATGTATGTGTACACATGCGTATTGTGTGTGTGCAGGTGATCTTGACTACGCAGCACATGTGGAAGCTAGAGGGGAACATTGGGCGCCTTCTTCAATCACTTCTCCACCTTTTTTAGGATTTTCCCCTGCATTTTTTATTTTATGTGTATGTATGCATGTCTATGCACCACTTGCATGTCTGGTACCCACGGAGACCAGAAGAGGGCATCAGATCCTCTGGAACTGGAGTTACAGCTGGTTGTGAGCCGCCATGGGGGTGCTGGGAATTGAGCCCGGGTCCTCTGGAAGAGTAGCCAGTGCACTTAACTGCTGAGCCATCTCTCCAGCCCCATATTGCTACAATTTAAATGAGAACTGTTCAGTGGATAAAAAGGGTCACGTTTGAATTTTCCTTAAAAATCAAAACTATGCCAGGCTCCAATGCTGCTGCCTACCTGTACTCCCCATCCTTGGGAGGTGAAGCAGGAGGGTCAGGAACTCAAGGCCATTCTCATCTACACAGCAAATCTGAGACCAACCCGAGCTACACAGGACCCTGTCTCACCCCAACTCTCAGGTTCCTTTCTTTTAATGTTTGAGGATATGAACAGAGTTGCCCACCTGTGGCTTGGTGAAGTCTCTGTCCGCACACCATTGAGTGAAATGTTGCCTAGCGGCATACAGGCTCTTCTTGTCTTTCTTCTTACAGTACACTCGAATCAGCTGCTCTGCAAATTTCTGTGGCAGAAGTTGTGACACCTATTTTACAAAAAGAAAAGATCTTGTTTGAGTTCACACTTCTAGGAATGAGCCGCCTCCCAGGGTCTGGGGTTCTATTTTTAATGTTGAGTTAAAAGCACCGCACTGCTTTTCTATTTTATCCCAATTACAATCCAAAGGGGAAAATAATTATGTACTGCAAAATGCCTCAGAATTTTACGTTAATTACTAAAAGACTGAAAGATTTACAGTACATAACGATGTACAGGCCACAGACTCTCATATAAGATAGCAGATAGGCACATTTAGCTTGTATAATTTCAACTGCCTGGCCCACTAGATTTTGTAACCGAAGCTTCAAACCAAACACTGCACTTTCAATGATGTTCAGGAAAGAGGAGACACTGGAAATTGGCTGTTACTATGTCTCTGTTTTGAGATAAAGTTTCATGATTATCACCCAGGCTTACCTTGAACTCAGGATCCCATGTCCTATGGTTATAGGTGTAGCTAGCAAAATATGCTTTATTTTAAAATTATTATTATTATTTTGGTGGATCAGGGATTCAACCCAAGACCCCACTGCATGTTAGGCAAATAGCTCACAACTGAGCTACATCCCTTTTTTATTTTGACTTTTTGAGACAGGGTTTCTCTGTGTAGCTTTGGAGTCTGTCCTGGAACTCACTTTGAAAACCAGACTGGCCTTGAACTCAGAGATTTGCCTGGCTCTGCCTCCTGAGTGCTGGGATTAAAGGTGTGCACCACCACCACCACCACCACCACCACCACCACCACCACCACCACCACCACCACCACCGCCTGGCTAAGTGAGCGACATCTCTAGCTCTCTGTTTCTTTCCTGCTTTCCTATTTTGAGAGACAAGGTCTCATTTGGTTGCCCAAGCTGGCCCTGAACTCACGTCAAAGTACTGGCAGGTGTTGAACCTGTGATCCTGCAGCTTCAGGCTCTTGGGATTAAAGGCCTGCACACTACATCCAATATCCATGTATCTTTTTATATCTAATTCTTTATTTTCTTTTTTTGAGAAAAGGTCTCACTATTGTTGCCCTGGGTGGCCTGGAACTTACTATATAGACCAGGCTGCCTCAGACTCATAAAGATCCACCTGACTCTGAGTCTGGAGTGCTGGGATTAAAGGTGTGCGCCACTGTGCCCAGCTTGATATAGATATTTAAAATTATTATTTTTCTTTATTTTGAGATAGAGTCTCATTCACCCCAGACTGACCTTTAACTCCTGATCCTTCTGCATCTCCTTTGCTTCCCAAATGTGGGATTACCAGTGTGCATTAGCCCACCTGGCTTCTGCTTTACTTCAAAAAATATTAGATTTATTGATTTTATTTTATATGTGTGTGTGTTTTATCTGCATGTATGCATACATACCACGTACATGCTAGGAATTAAACTGGTGTCCTCTGCAAGAGCTATAAGTGTTCCCAATCACTGAGCCATCTCTCTTCCCCTGCCTTTTTTTTTTAATTGAAAATAGATTTTTCTCTCATAGAATACATCCTGACCAGTGTCCCCTCCCTCCACTCTTCCCAGCTTCCCCAACCTCCCCTTTCTTCTGGATGCACACCTACTCCATCTCCTATCAGAAAAGAGCAGGCCTCAAAGAGACAACTAAACATGACAAAACAAAATACAATAAGATAAGGCAAAAGCCCTCACACCGAACCTGGACGAGGCAACCCAACAGGAGGAATAGAGTCCCAAGAGCAGGCAAAAGAGTCAGAGACACACCCACTCCTACAGTAAGGAGTCCCACAAAAACATCAAGCTAACAGCCATGACATATATGCAGAAGACCTGCCGCACACCCCTGCGGGCCCCATGGCCCCATGGCTGCTGCTTCAGTCTCTGTGAGTCCATATGCTCCCTGCTTAGATGATTCTGTGGGCCGTGTCTTCTTTTTTCTTTTTTCCTTTAAAGTTTCATTCATTCATTATGTATACAGCATGTATGACTGCAGGCCAGAAGAGGGCACCAGGTCTCATTACAGATGGTTGTGAGCCACCATGTGGGTGGGTGCTGGGAATTGAACTCAGGACCTCTGGAAGAGCAGTCAGTGCTCCCAACCTCTGAGCCATCTCTCCAGGCCGGGCCGTGTCTTCTTTTATCTCTTTAACAGTGGACCCTGACTTTACAACCTGACTGGTATGCAAAATATAACTTGACTTTCAGACTTCCCAAATATCTACCACCTTAGAGTAGAATTCCCTCCGTAGCCAGTTACCTGGTCCTTAGAGATCAAGACCGCGTGCTTCGTGTTACTTTTGCAATAGAAGTGAACGTGATCAACCGGATTCTTGTCTTCCATCCCATAATCCATGTTGATAACCTTAATTAAAACAATAAGTAAATAAGCAATCACATAACAACCACAAGAACTGAACTCAGGATTGTCAGAATACCACAAGAAATGAACTGAGCCCTTTGGGTGTTCAGAAGTAGGAATTTTATGAAGTTGTAACGCGTTGAATAAAAATAACTCTGGTACATGACCACCTTTGGGGATTTGGTTTAGAAACTTGGGTGGAGGGGGAAGTATCTTTGAGTATTTAACTAAGTAGAGTATAAAGGCAATATCTACTATGTGATAACACTGGTAGAGAGTAGACAATCAACTTTTGTGTATGTATGGGCATGTACAAGAGGAGGTCAGAGGTCAACTTTGGCTGTCATTCTTCAGGTGCCATGCACATTTGTTCCCAAGATAGGGTCTCTCACTGGCTTGGCGCTCACCAAGTCACTTAGGCTGTAGGCCAATGAGCCCCAGGGATCCAGCTGTCTTTGCCTTCCTAGCTCTGGCCTGGCAAGTATGTATCATCAAGCTATGTGTGTGTGTGTGTGTGTGTGTGTGTGTGTGTGTGTGTGTTTAAGTGGGTTCTGCAGCTAGAACTCAGGTCCTTATGTTAGCATGGCTAGTGGAAGTATGTGGCATGCTTGCTGGGGATAGCAACTTTTTAAGTGAGCAGAAATTAAACCAGGTAGGAAGGGAAGGATTCCCAGGATATAAAAACTGCTCTGAAGCATAAGTCTGACACTGTCTGATGCCTTAGCCACACTGAAATCACTGACAATCTTGGTGAGAATTCTGCTCTCAGGGTGCAGGGTGAGGGGGGGTTGGTGTGTGTGTGCGTGCGTGTGCGTGTGCGTGTGTGTGTGTGTGTGTGTGTGTGTGCGCGCGCGCGCTGGGGACTGAACTCAGGGCCTAGAGAATGGTAGGTAAGTGCTCTACCACTGAGCCAAATTCTCAGCTCTAGATTCTATAACATTTTAAATTTCAGGTTTCAGATTTTGGATAAGGGGCACTTTAACCTATACCTGGAGAAAAACGTAAGAATTCAGAAGGCCTTTTCACGAATTTGGCCCTGAAGGAGAGGAAAGGGAGCACGATGAGTGTAGTGTGGTGGTTGTCTTCAGACAGAAGACTGTCTAACTGCTGCTAACAGGGAAGTCTGTAGGAGGAAGGGCAGAACTGGCAATGTAGGGCTCTGCAGAAGAGGTGAGCACACAGTGGGCTCCAGAGCTGCAACGCCAAGCGTGGTGAATGACCACCACCACGCTTGGCGTTAAGCAAGTTAAGTGGTGACTTGGCTGTGGCATAAGTCACATATGGCTTATTTTCTTATTTTTTATTAGGCAAGTGTCACTATACTGTCCAGTGCAGGTGACCCTCCTGACTTTCTCAGTCTCTCACGTAGCTGGGTATACATTAACATCCCATCACCTCCAGCAATAACTTAAAATGTAAATTAATTAACATAGAATACAGAAAAATCATTTCTTGGACTTAGGAACCTCATTTAAAATGGCAGCACAGAAACAGGCCTTGCTGTGAGTGCAGGAGGTTCCACTGGGTAGCACTGCTGTAAACACAGCAGGAAGAGCACCCTCCTGAGAGTCTCTCAGGGTTTTTTTTCCTTTGGTTTATTGAGACAGGGTTTCTCTGTGTAGCCCTGGCTGTCCTGGAACTTGTCCTGTAGTTCAGGCTGGCCTCGATCTCACAGAGATCCACCTGCCTCTGCCTCCCGAGTGCTGGGATTAAAGGTGTGCGCCACCACACCTGGCCTGGCTAAGTCTTTAATTAGGAGAAAGGTATTTCTCTACTCTAACTAAGGGAAAACAGCTACAGAAGGGAGAAAACTGCAGTTTGAGAGAGTACCTATGCCATGGCCTGAAAGTATTGTGGTGATATTTTGTTGTACTCTAATAAAATTTGCCTGGAGATGAGAGGACAGAGCCAGTTACTAGATTAAACATAGAGGTCAGGCAGCAGTGGCACACACCTTTTTTTTTTTTTTTTTTTTTGGTTTTTCGAGACAGGGTTTCTCTGTGTAGCTTTGTGCCTGTCCTGGATCTCGCTCTGTAGCCCAGGCTGGCCTCGAACTCACAGAGATCCGCCTGGCTCTGCCTCCCGTGTGCTGGGATTAAAGGCGTGAGACAGGAACTAGAGGTCCTTTCGGCTGAGGACTCAGAGGCATTCATTCAGTCAAAGGATTCATGGAGTTGGCGAGGTGAGAAGTGGCTGTGGCTTGTTCTTTTGTTTCTTTGATCTTTCAGCATTTACCCCAATATCTAGCTCTGGGTTTTTATTATAAGACCATTTAGGATTTGTGCAACAAAGTATCTTTTATTTTTATTATCTAAACACGGGTCTACATTGGGCTATTCACTCAGGGTGAACGTCTAGGGTTGGTAAGCAGGGGTGAAGGGCTGAGTGGAGTATATGGAGCCTAGGAGAATTGTACTCAAACTGCTAGGAAGTATGGAGGACCCATAAAGTTGGTGACCATGAATGCACAGTGTAGTGATGTCTCTAGCAGGATGTGTGTGGCCAGTTATAGGTAGGGAGGAGGTTAGCATCAACAAATCTAGGTTATTTGGACTTTTGCCAAACAGATGCAAAGGTTGAGGGGTTGGTGGTAACTGCAGAAATGATGGAATTATTAATAATGATCACAAAATCTAAGTTTGACTAAAAGAGAAACCAAGGTGAGGAGCCAATAGGAGGTCCCCATGAGCTGAGCTAGGGACAAGTAAATGAAAAGAAAAGGGCTTTGTGGACAGAAAACAAGATGCTTATAAACTAGTGATTTCAGACAGGGTGGTTTCAAATGGTGATAAAGTCCAAGGTATAGCCAGGTAAGGTGACTCTCACTTGTAACTCCAGCACCATTAGGAAAACTCAGTTCTAGGACAGCCTGGGCTACAGAGTAAGGTTTGCACAAGTCCAAAGCATTATCTACTGGAGTAGTGGCTGAGGGGAACTGTGTACATCACCATTATGATTAGGTCAGCCTGGGCTACAGAGCAAGGCTTGTACAAGTCCAAAACATAACCTACTGGAGTGGTGGCTAAGAGGAACTGCGTATGTCACCATGACAATTAATTTTCTTTTTTCTCTTTTTCTTGGGTTTTTCAAGACAGCATTTCTTTGTGTGTATTCCTGGATGTCCTGGAACTCGCCCTAGACCAGGCTGGCTTCAGACTCACAAATCTGCCTGACTCTGCCTCCTGAGTGTTGGGATTAAAGGCCTGCACCACCACCACCACCACCACCACCACCACCACCACCACCACCACCCCCACCCGGCTTGTGATGGTTAATTTGGAATCACCCGGCAGATAATATCTGGGCATATCTGTGAGTGTTTCCAGAAAGGGTTAACTGAGGAGAGAACACCCACTCTGAATGTGGGCAACAACACCCCATGGGAGAGAACACCCACCCTGAATGTGAGCAGCAGTACCCCATGGGCCAGGGTCCTGGACTGACTGAAAACGGAAGAGAGGAGGAGAGGGCTGAATACCAGCATTGATCTGTGTCTGTTTCCTACTGTGAACACAGCCACCTCACGGTCCCATTGCCCTGCCCCAGGACCAAGATGAACTCAAACTAGGAACACAAAATAAACCCGTCCTGCCTTAAGTTACTTTGTGCCTTTCCTCTTATCAATGAGAAAAGCAACTAACACAGCCACTAAGAATAAAAATAAAGAATAAAAATAAAGCAGTCAAGAGCAGTAGCTGTTCTTCCAAAGGATCCAGGTTCAATTCCCAGTACCCACATGGCAGCTCATAACTATCTAATTCCAGTTCCAGCCAGGGGATCTGGCATCCTCACACAGATATACATGCAGGCAAAACCCCAATGTACATAAAATAAATAAATAAAATCTTTAAAAAAAGAAAGAAAGAAAGAAAAATAAAGAGATCAAAGAGTTCCTCCTGGTGGATTATCTCAGGATCATGGCGGAACCAGCGCAGAGGGGAACACTGGACCGTGCCCAAAGCTTTCCACAGACAGCAGCTGGTTTGGACATAGAAATGATCTCTACAAATTCCTAGTGTGAAACTGATGAGTCAACTACAATTTCAGAATAAACTTCCAATTTGCTCTCTTGTACCAATTTACACTTCTGTAATTTCATGTAGATTTATTAACACAGAATTGTACAACACTCTTTGTTCTTGTATGGCTGATGTAACACGGTCCACTGCCGCCTCCCACTGACTTCACTTGATTACTGGTCTTTCACGTCTGCTATGGGTAGCGTCAAGGACCTCGGATCTAAATGCATTTGGAGACAGTTGAGTGGCAGCAGTCAGACAGGAGGTGAGGGACTGCCCCCAGCTCTGAGAACAAGACAGGCCTTCTCATGAAGCAGAAGAGCCATGGTGGGCACACTGGCACACAGGTGCCCAGGAAGAGTGCTGGGAAGTGATGTCTTTCTAAGTCTCAGGGAGTGCAGGAGAACCTTGCTCCCTGGGCCGCCCATTGTATTTGGCAAAGAATGGTTAGGGCCTTTCATGCAAGAATTTGTCAACAAGAAAACGAGAAAGGAAAAACTTAGCTAAAAACACAACGTAAACACTCTGGGACTTCAGAGGAATGGAACACTGAAGAGAATTTCCTACAGAGAATTGAAGAAAATACAAGAAGGCTTCAGGGCTTTTCATTAGGCTACACCAAGACACTATGGCCATGTAAAAGTAGGAATAAAAAAAAATCTTAACTGCTTTGTGTATATATGTAAGCAAGCAAAATATCTAACTGGTAGTACACTTTTATAGCCAAAATCATTTAAATCAACATATACAACGTGCTATTTATCACATGATCTCAATATACTGGCAGAACATCACAAAGAAAACCTGAAAAGTGTCTGATAATGCTGATTTTCTCTGAGACCACAGATGATTCTCTTCCTCCTAGCTTTCTGTGTGTCTCCAAGTTTTTGGTTTTGTTGCGTATATATTTTTAAAACTAAGTGCATGAATGTGTGTGAGTGTGTGTGCACATGAAGGCACTGTAGGAGGACACTGGATCCTGGGGCTGGAGTTACAGGTGGTTTTGAGTCACCTGACATGGGTGCTGGCAACTGACCTTCCTGGTCCTCTGGAAGAGCAGAAAGTCCTTAACTGCTGAGCCATCTCTCCAGCCTCTTCGTTGTTTTGTTTGTTTGTTTTGAGACAGGTTCTCACTATGTAGTACTGGTCAGCCTGGAGCTCACTATGTAGACCAGGCTGGCCTCCAATATGTTTCTTCTGCTTCTACTTCCTGAGTGCTGAGATTTCAGAAGTACAACACCACTTCCTACTCTC
>CABHPR010106270.1:3488-15552 GCA_902168415.1 Peromyscus melanophrys
GTGTGTGTGTGTGTGTGTGTGTGTGTGTGTGTGTGTGTGTGCTTATATTGCTGGATATACAATGTATAAATAAGAACTATTTCACAGAATAATCGTCCTTCAAATGCTTAAGATTAAAGAACCTTAGGAGTCAGGCTATCTGTGTTCAAATCTCAGTGCTTACACTATGTCATGACTCTGAGCCAATCTTTTGGCACTCACTTCAGAAGAGGTAATAAAAGCTCCTTCTTTGTATTATTGTTGTGCTGATTAAACATGAAAAATGGAAAGCCTGAAACAGTCTTTGCCAATCAGAAAGCAACAAAATGAGGAATCCAATCACAGACCGTTTTCATCATTGTCAGGTCCCAAGAAACTCGGGACAAATGTCTAACTGTGCTGCTATTAGCAAACTAAAGTGCTCGTTGGCCTCTAAGCTCACTCACTGCTGTGGCTCCCCTCTGCTCTTCTCACCCTGCCTACCCCTTACTCTAACCTTGGCAGTCCAGGGGCTTACTTCCCTTCCCCGAGCTTCTGATTCCTCTAAAAATCTGCCCTTTCAACCGGGCCATGTGCTCTCTCTTGGTTCTCTTGGCTCCTGTCTTGGTCCTCTGCTCCTGGCTATTGGTCCCTCTTCTTGGCTCTCTCCTCTCTCTCTTCTCTTCCTCCCTTGCTCTGCCCCCTCTCTCTCCTGTCATGGCCCAGTTCAGTCCAGACCCTCCCAGATGCCTCTGGCTGCTCTCTCCCTCATGTCTACAATAAAATCTTCCCCTCAGCCATACCTTGGAGCAGTGATGTCCTCATTTCATTCAATCATGTTCTGGCACACACACAAAAAAAATGGATGTTTCATCAGTGTCAAAGGCTGATTGAAATTCCAAGGAAAACCACTAAATGAATGAAAGATAATGAAAACATCTTACACAATTGAACACTATTCTTCACACCTTAGCTATGGGCATAATTTACCTATGGGACAAATAACCTCTGCTGTACTTGGTGGTTTCAATCTATGATTAATGCATCAGGGGAGGAAAAAAACCTCCCAGTTCATTTCAAAGTTGATCTCAAAGTGACTGACCACAGGAATAATTTGTGACCTTTGTAAAATCATACACTTCCTGGTTTTACTAAAGAGATTTTAATTCCTCAGAACTGACATGGCAGTGAAGATCTGATATTTGAGAAGCTGGCTGGCAGAATTTTTTTTCTTTTTAACCTGGTTTAAGAGTTAACCTATTGCAGCTAGCTAGCTGTGCTATAATGTTTCAAGGACTGCTAGCAAAGTCAGTCTCCAGACGACAGCTTACCCTGCCACCAACTCTGTCCGAGGTGCCACTCAGAATTAACTTCCCTTAGGAACTTACTGCCAACCATGTTTGTACCTCCCTCCAGTGAGGGTTATGACATACTGAAGCTTTTGTAGAATACTTACTAGAAATATGTTAATACCCTAACACTTTATTCTGTCAGTAACTAAAATTGTGATGAAATTTACTGAGTCAGAAATCATACTTTTTAATGGACAATTTAAGAAATTAGAGCAGGTTCTTCATATCGGCTAAATCAGTGGTTTTCAACCTCGGGGGTTGAACAACCGTTTCACTGGGGTTGCCTAAAACCATTGGAACACAGATATTACATTACAGTTCCTAATAGTAGCAAAATTACAGTTATGAAGTAGCCATGAAAATAATTTTATGACTGGGGGTCACCACAACCTGAAGAACTGTATTAAAGGGTCACAGCATTAGGAAAGTTGAGAACTGTTGCGCTAAATAATAAAGACTCTTTTTGAAAAGACTGCCTCAGACAGAACCTTGCTTCTCCTCTATGTCAGTTTGCTTATTTTTCATAATTACCTTGTGAAATAAGCATCGCTTCACCATTACGCTGATGAGGAAACTGACAGGTGGGCAGTTGAATAACCTGTTCAAGACTCCATGCACAGCCAAAGGATGAGCTCACATTCAAAGCCAGACACCAACCTTTTGTTCAGAACCTTTCCTCCTAACTAAGAAGGGGCAGCTGTTTCTTGTACCATGAAAGATGTATTCAACCAAGGGTTTTCCTAGTGTGTTCTCAATTTATCCTAACACTCTGAGCAACCCCACCTTTTTAGTCTTTGTTAGAAGCACTCCACAGCCCCCACAATGAGTAGGCAGGGAAATTGGCAGCACAGGCCAGAGTCAGATTTAGTCAAACATCAATCCACTTGTAAAAGTTCTTGTAAAATAATGTCTTTCATGCTCTGCCAAGCAGTGGAAGAGAGGCTGACGTGAAGGTTATATGAACTTTCATCCCCAAACCTCAGAGCATTCTGCTATGCAGCTTCTAGCATCTCTACGGATTTCCTCATCTCCTTGGTCTTTTCAACACACTTGGAAATGTCTTTCCCCACAGGACACAGAATTTCTGGGTGGTCCCTTGGAATTCCACAATGGTATGTGTCCATCATGTTAAGTTAAGTAAGCTTCTTGCCTGACCCAGGTTGCAGCCCGCAGGACAGAAGGCAGACATCTATACCTCTATTACTCCTTGGGACAGCCAGTGCTACTCACATCTGCTCTGGCCTTTCTTCATTTGAAGCCTTTCCTGTAGATCTCTTGGAGTAGAGAAATTGGGGACATCTCACAATGGGTGTCTATAAGTTCTCATCCCTGAGAAAAAACTCTAGCTAGAGACGAGGGAACTTCATGACTGTGATCATTGTTTTCTAGCTTTGTTCCACTTCACTAATACATTCAATCCCTTAATCACTGCATACTTGCCAAGGGCTTTGTCAGCCCTGGAGCTGATAAACCACCTTTGGCCCCAAGCAGACAGTCAAGAGGTTCATAACAGCAGCCAGAGAAACAGCAGGAATGCCAGAGTATAGAGATGCCTATCCCAGCTTTGGGGCGCTGAGTAAAGACTTAGGGTGAGAGTGAGGGAAATATTCCTGGGGTGACTGGACATGAGGAACTACACTGAGGTAAAGCAGGCAGTTTTTGGATCAGGAGTATTCCAGATATTAAAAGTATCATGAGCTGAGGCTTGGAAGAAGAAAAGTGAAACCACATTCGTGTATTGAATGGATGGAGTATGCCAGGGATTATATTATATCCAAGCGAATATGAGGTGTGCACGTGTGTGTGTGTGTGTGTGTGTGTGTGTGTGTGTGTGTGTGTGTGTGTGTGTGTGTGTGTTTGGGAGAAGGAGGAGGGAAGGTTGCATTATAAATGTTTGGAGTGGAGAAAGAAAGATGAGGAATATTACGTGAAACAAGAATGGTGGGAATTGATGGTCACCTCCGGGTACTAGCTAAGGTTCTAAAGTCTGTTATAGTACACTCAGGAAGCCGAGCAGAAGATCTGGAAATGACCCTACACTAACAGCTGCTTTTTTATTCCTTTCTAGATCAGAAATGCCAATGTGTGTGAGGAATCTAGATTTAAACGTGTGTGACATGAAAGCAGAGGGGGGTCCAAGTAGGGTAGAGGAAGAGAACTAAAGAGGGAGCAACAGACAGTAGTGGGAGGAAAAAATTACGTTGCATGTTTTCTCTCATATGTAGAACATATATACATGTATTCATATTCATATGTATATATATATATATATATATATGACACATAGACAGACAGGGAGAAATTTGAAGGATAAATGAGGTATACAATTGGGTAGAGAATGGATGATAGGGCTGAGGTTGTGAATATGAAAAACAGCACAACGGCATATCTATGGACCTGTTATAGTAAAACCCATTATTTCCTGCACTTAAAAAAAAAAAGGAAAGAAAAGAATCCCTGGAGTGCATGAAGCCCTAACTTCCTAAAGCCTGGACACAGGACTTTCCCTCTTGAGGTTCTCTGATGCACTCCCAAAGGCTCCTCTAGACTGTCCCAGTGTGATATTAGGAACTGGACTCTGGGGGTATTGCCCTAATGGACTGGAGGCAGACAGCGTGGGACTAATTCTTGATTCCAGTGAGTCATTCTGTAAACCAAGGTCAACTACTTAAGACTCGATGTCCCAGTTCCTTATTTATAAAATAAAAAGGTCTTGATCCTTATGAGTTGTTCTGTACACTGAATACTCATAAAAACACCCAGCACATTCCACTGCATACGTAAAAGGGGGCCTTGGCAAGTGTAATACTACTCTACTTACTATTGCTATAAAGTTCCATCCCGAATCTGATCAATTAGGCGTTCTTAATTATCTAAGAATTTACTTCTTATTTAACATATCAAATGTTTAAGGCACATTCATAGCAGGTGACAGAATGGGTTCCAGAATGTTTTAATCTGCCACATTGTGCTTATATAAGCATTTTGGGCCTCAGTTATTTTATAATGAAAATGTAATTTATACCAATGGTATCGATAATCATATGCAATTCATGTAGTTGCTTCAGACCCTGGAATATATTGTATAGGTAACTGATACACATACTACATATGAAAAATATCAATTCAATCTTATTTTGTGCATAAATAAATACTTAATAGTGAACTTTTTGATGAGTTTCATAAGAAGACACATGAAATTAACATGTATTTCATCAAAAGCAATGTGAATACAAGTTCTTCTATAGTCATTTAAGGAACTGAAAATTTTACTAGCAACAGAATAATGGGTGTCTATGTTCGTTTCTCATTTCTATAACAAAATACCTGAGGATATGGAATTTCTAAATAAAGAGGATTTATTTAGTTCACAGTTTTGGAAGCTGAGATTCAAGTGGCAGAAATCCTATTCTGGACCTCTCAGGCAATAGAGCCTTAGGGTGGATTCATTATGGAGGAAACAAGGAAGAAAGACAGGGTAGGACCAGAAGCCAGAGAAAAACAACCTATACTCTCAAGAATTAGCTCAGTGTTCTACAGAACTGTCTTAACTCCTTTGGAGGGAAGTGGCCTAATGACCTTATTAGGCCCCACCTCTGAACAGGACCTATCACCTCTCAAC
Organism: Peromyscus melanophrys; assembly: GCA_902168415.1. Taxonomy (NCBI): domain Eukaryota; kingdom Metazoa; phylum Chordata; class Mammalia; order Rodentia; family Cricetidae; genus Peromyscus; species Peromyscus melanophrys. Next base: position 8,421 of record CABHPR010106270.1, read on the forward strand.
ATTACACAATGAGGACCAAACTTGCAACACATGAAACCATGGGTTGCAAATTACATCCTAACCTAAAGGGAACAAAAGGAGTGTGGGCAGGAAATTTTCCCTCAACATACACAAGGAATGGGGAGATACAAAACAAACACAAAAAAAGGGTGACCAAGGAAAGTTCCTTAGAAACATGAGTGCTTACTACAATACAGTAACATGTCAAGAAGTAGCTGTCTTATAATGCCATGGGATTCTCTGTTTCAAAATAATGCAAAAATGCGTTCATTCAGAAGACTAAGTGAAGTGGTGTGTGAGCAGAAGGAAGAGCATCCCAGAAAAACCTCTGCACTGTTCTTTGTGGGCAAGTGAGTCATTTCTGTTTAATTTGTGTCTCCATTTTCTCTCAGACCAGCCACCCTCTCTAATTCATTCCTGCACATAAACCTCATTTTCAAGACACTTGGAATCAAGGACAGAATGCATTCTCTCACTCTCCCATATGAAGCCAGCTTCCATCCTTCCCAGCCACAATAACAAGGAGTGTTTCTATTTAATTAGTAAAATTGATGCAACCAAGCAAAAATATTTACTGCTTTCTCAAGATTTATAAGAACTAACTCATGGAGATGGCATTGAAATGCCATATTTTATTGGATCGATAATGCCATCAGTTATAAGATGACACTGTATTTTTGTTTGTTTGTTTGAGATAGAGTTTCTCTGTGTAGCCATTTTGGAACTCACTCAGTAGACTGGTTATCCTTGAACTCGGAGATCCACCTGCCTCTGCCTCTTAAGTATTGCCACCATACGTGGCCCGAGACAATTTTTACATCAGCCGTAAAAGATGAAACACCTGCACCTGTCAGGTAGTACAATATCAAGGTATGTGCAAGCATTCTGTCCTCCCACCAGCTCTCACCTCATTATGTCTTTATCTTTATTTGTAACGGATTGGTAATGACTACTTGCTTCAGTGGCTTCTCTTGGCATGTGATTAGGAATCTTTTCCTCCACATTTTTATACAAAGTGCTGCAAAGCTTCTGCCACTATGCCTTTCATTCTTCCCAAGGTCCTGTGAAGCATTTGGGTCTTGCTTTCTAAGACAGACTGGAATCATGACTATCACTGCTTTCATTAATACCTGCTCCACTATTATGAAACTCATGCATTGTTCTTTATTTCTTTTTCTTTACAGGAACAAAAAGACTTCTCTTTCATTTTTTGAGTTATAATTTATTTCTTCTATAGAGATTTCAAGAGGCAACTAAATTCAAGCTGTGGAGTATTGTCAATGCCAACAACTTGAGTAAAATTCATTGTCAAGAACAAGTTACCTGTGTGCAGGTAATGACAGCTATGATGGTGATGGAAACAATCCGTGGATTACAAGACATGTCCCCTGGCCAATGATATTAAAATAGGAGGTACCCAGAGAAGAGTATCTTAAGTCAATTAGAACAGCAAGAGGGGAAAAAAAGAATTGCAATAGGGCTTTGTTCTTGTCTCCCAGACATCCACACATCATCATTTTGAAATAAGATATAGATAATACAATGAGCTGAGGTAGCCTTCAAAGGACCACTTCAGACAATAAGTACTGTAAGTGTTTAGTGCAAAAGGACAATAATTTGTGCTTTAGTTTCTCCCCAAAGGGGAGAGTGGTGACAATTCTGGTTTTAAATCCTGTGGCCCTCCTTCTCAATTACAAAATATTGAACAGTACTATTTTATGCAACAAAATATGACTGCAATTTGTAGATATGAAACTCATGTAAAGTTTAACAACACAAATCAGAATGCAGCCCATCAGTAGTGTCAATGGAGCAAATAGAAAAGGAGTCCTTATACTCAAAAACTCTACATGGAATTCCTTCTGGCCTGTCTCCTTTTAAGTTGGCACATGACAGGGCCTGCATGTAGTTATTCTCAAATATTTACCAACTCAAATATTCTCACTTAGTCTCAAACCACCATCATTTAACAGAGACTCAGCTCAATTCCTCAAAAAGAATAATGAGGCCTGAGCATTGTTGGCTGATAAGAGGGTGATTGGGATCACTGTCGGGGATCCAATCAGGAAGATAAGGGAGCTGAGTGACCAATCAGTTCTAGTGCCATCACCTGGAGGACAGCCACCTGTCCTGTTCATGTCTTACAGCCTGCCTCCATGAAGCATACATCAGAGGCTGTATTCTGTAAATCTTGGCAGAGTACCTTGGACTTTGTTGTTATTCTGAAACATATGTCTATAACTTACAGGAGTTGAATTGTGTGTCCTCAAATATAGGCTGATGTTCTGACATGGAGTGCTTAAAACATACCTTTAAAAGAAACATTACCTCAATGGTCACCAAATTAAAATGAGATCTTAGGGTAGGCCTGATCCAATGTTATTTTGTACCATTGTAAAAAGGAGGACAATAGACAGAGGACATTCCCATTTGGGGGAAGGTTACTGTGAAGACACTTGGTACAGCACCACAAACCACAGATGGGAGATGGTGAGAGTGATGTACATGTAAGCCCAGGAGTGCCAGCGATTGCTGGCAAGTGACCAGAAGCCAGACAGAGCCTGGGAAAGATGCATTCCATTGGGTCTCAAAAGGAGTATGACAGTGCCTTGACACATTGGTTTCTGACTTTGAGCCTATTGGACTTCTAGGAAATAAATGAATTTGTTTTTTAACGTGCTTGGATTGTGGTGCTGTACAACAGCAGTACTCAGGAACTCACATAGCATGCACATCAGTCTTTCTTTTAATGGGCTTCTGGGGATGATCAAATGCCAGTGCTTCATTATTTGCTCAAAATATTTTCAAACAGAGGATGGTATGGAAAAGAAAAGTCAAAATATATCTTATTCACTTGCTACAAGCCAAAAAAAAAAATGCAATAGACAGCAACATTTTTGGCTTGTGTTGGATTTCCCACAGCCACCAGAGGAAGTGCTGATGTAAATCTGGCTGAGTGGCTTGTTTCACACTGGAATGTGATCAAAACAAAACAATACTACATCACAACACAGATTTCTAGCACTGCTCTTTCACCAAAGGAGAAAGCTGATAAACACTCCAATTGCTGAGGAACTATTTAATCATAGCTAATGGGTACAGGGTCACAATCAAGGAAGAAGTTCTGGTGTTCAGAAATTCCACTCCCTTAGTAATGAAATAAATTTTCAATTCAAAAGATACAGTTGAAATTTGACTTCCAATATCTGAAGTTAACGGTTTTGTTAAGAATTCTAGACCTCACTGTCTGCTCAGGCATTTAGAATATAAAATCAACTTAAGACAGTCTGTCTTCTGAAAGAGCACATAATCAGAAATATTTCATTTGATCTCATTCAAGACATGCTATGGCTTACAACATCCAAAATGCAAAAATTCCACTTTAATCCAAAGTCAGCCAAGGTTTTCACTGAATATATTAAACTATACAGATTTATATTGTTAGTTCTCCTTACTACTGAGGATTGGATGGGTATTGGATTGTCTCTAAAAAGAAACATTGTTGTCCAAGTGGCTGGTAGGATGAGCCTCCTAAGAAGTATTTTAAAGTTAGAGCTTATTGTTACCTTTATATGTGTGTGTATTAGTATTATAAAATGGAACCACTGAAACTTCTCTTTAAAAAACATTTGATTTTCTGATTGATCTAAAATGTCATAAGAAAATTCTCTACAGGACTAGTGCATTGCTTATACCAAAGAAAACTTGATTTATATTTTAATCCTGTTTTAAAACAAAGTGACAGATTGCTACAGTTGTCTCAACAGATGTTTTTGTTGTCATTGTTATTCACAAGGATTCATTAGTGCCCAAGAAATGAGAGCTCCATTTCTTTTCTATCCTCACTAAATGCTCTGCATGGTTTTCCTCAGTCACTATTACTTTCATGCCCCTTTGATTCACACTTCTACAAACTCCTCATCACTTCAAAGGAGCCACAATTCTTTAGATGTGACTGAAAAGAAAACAAATTAACAGTTTTTAACAGATGGGACTTTCCCTCTTATCCCAAACAGCATTTTCTGAAAAGACATAAGGTATAAGCTGGTGTTCTGAGGGAACTCTGTTGTCTCAGGATCATAACAGACAGTACAAGGATGCTCAGGAACATGGCATTGGGTCCCTTGGCCCTCTTCTGTATGCAGTCCTTCCCAATGATTATTTCAGGAGCTGCTCACAGGCTTGAGTTCCAAGTACAATGTTTGTTACTTTATATTTGCTTCTCAAAGGACAAGGAATATTGCCAAAGGACCCAATTTAACACGTCTCTTTTAAGAGTTAGCCTACTGGATTCATGTCAGTGTAACTGACTCGGTTTCTTAAGGGTCATTTGATGTTTTTAATTATGAAATCAATTGATTAGAAACAACTCAACATGTTCTGTTTGAGGTTTCCCTTTCTTTATGATTGCCCTCCCTGTCCCATCAGGTATGGATTTGCTTTTTGCTACTGAAGCCAATGTGTTTGACTTGGTGAATTTTCTTGAGTTCTTTTTCTATCCCCACTAGGAGATGTTTTTCTCAAAGAATTTCTTGATCAGTTCCCTATTGAGATTTCATGTGTCTAATATATTCTCTCCATTCATCTGCCCAAATAAAGATTAAATCTAAGATTGAAAGTTTTGTGCCATAGTTCAGTGTAAAATGTTGATTATCACCAAGAGATCAATCACAGCAGTGAATTTGTGATGTAGGGGAGGCATGGGACCAGGAAACTGTGCAGCACAAGCTAAAGAACTCCCCCTTTGGAGGTCTCAAGTTTTATTGCAGCTCTGCTGGGATAGTTAGTGGAAATTTTAAATAAGACTATTTTTATGCCTCATGTCTGTCTTCCCTAAGTGCCTCTGTATTCAGGCAGTCACAGAGGGACCATCAGGATGAATGCTGTCAAGCAAAGGAAGCCTGATTGTTACCAGAGAGTATTAGAGTATGCTAAGAATCTTAATGTTTTCCCTGCTGTATTATGACAGAAGTATGCTACCCTGATGTAGTTGCTCTAAGACTTAACAGTTTAAAGTTTTTAAAAAGCAGCTTTTTCTCCCAGCTGTCCTTCATGTCTAGAAGGGATTAGTTTCAAGACCCCTGTCCAAAGTTCACAGAAGCTCAAATTCTTTTCAGAAAACAGAGTAGTCTTTATGCAAACTCACTTATTTATTTTTTAAAAAATGCTTAGTATAACACAATGTTAATTAAATAGTTGTCGAACTGTATTGCTTAGGAAGTAATAATGTGATGGTTAGCTTTCTCAACTTAACACAATCTAGAATAACCTAGGAAGGGGATATTATTGAGATATTGTTTAGATCAAGGTGGTTTCCTGGGCATGTCTGTGGAGGAGTTCCTTAATTGTATTAATTGACGGAGGAAGACCCAGTCCACTATGGGCATCACCATTCCCTGGGGTTCAGTCCTGAACTTAAGAAAGGTGAGTTGAATAATAAGTATATATGGATTTATTGCCTCTTTATTCTTAACTACAGATTTGACTAGCTGCTTTGACTCCATACAATGATGGAATATATATATATATATATATATATATAATCTACTGAGTCTGCTTTTATTGTTTGTGCACATGGGGTTTCAAGGCTGACTACTCTGCATTGAACAACCAATAAGGAATGCTAATCCCTGGAAGAGGTTAATTCTCCTTCTCCCAGAAGTCAGTAGTCTTACTCTGGCATTTGCCTATTCTGGGTATGATGTATGAGTAGAATCGCATAATGTGTGTTCTTTTGTGAAGGACTGCATTCACTTAGTGCTGACTTTCAATGTTTATTCATATTCCACTTCATTCTTTAAATGTTACCATTTACTGTTTTTAATTGTCCAACTAAACAGATGATGATGCACAGCAGCCCAGGAAACCCTACTTGTTAGATGTGCATCCCCTAGAGAAGCATTCTCACATGAGCTCAGTTTGATTCACTCCATTTCTGAATTGTTCCTGAATTATTTGCTTGGTAGAACTAGTCTCTGCTTTGCCAGATCCTGGTTGGAAGCAGAGGATGCATGAATTGGGCAAGGTTATTAAGTTTAATAAAAGGACTTGACTCTTTAAAAAGTGTAGACAGGGCTGAAGAGATGGCTCAGCTTTTAAAGGTTAGGCTCACAACCAAAAAAGTATGGACAGGATATGCAATCTACACAAGGCAGTGCATGGAGCTAGTGAGATCTAAAGGCAGTCACTATTCCCAGGACTGAGAATCAAGGCTGCAGAAAGATGACTAGATCCCAGGGAGGAAGCTGAGGAGAGCCCCCTGCGTAGCTTGAGGAGATGAGCCAAGTGCCAGGAAGGCAAGCCTCTGGCAGGGCTGTTCCGTCAGAAATGCTACGGCAGGCCTAACAGGAAAGGACATGGGGAGGGCACTTCCTAGGGATCCGTATGTCCAGAGAGATGCTTGGCAGGAGAAGCAATGTGATGAGTGAGCCAGGGAGGCAGGCAGACACTGCTCGGTGCCTGTGGTGACACCTCTAGATCTTCAGGAAAGTCACAGATAACAAGATACACATGCAAAGAGGATCTCTTCAATTTCTCTTCTTCCTGGAAACCAGAATAGGACTGTTCTGGGAACGTGCGGCTAGGTGTAGGAGTAAAACACACAGGAATAAGAGAAAAATGTGTGAGAAACTGAGAAATCCTAAGGAAGGCTTCATTTTTTTCCTTAATCCATTCGGATATCCAAGAGACCAGAATGGCTGAGATGTATTTGCATCAAGAAATGGAGAGACCTTATCATTTCTGTTTTAATTGAATTTTTATATAATATATTTTGATCATATTACCTTCCCTCATCTAGCTCCTCCCAGATACCTCCCACCTCCCTGCCCACCCAACTATATGTTCTTTCTCTCTCTTTCTTTCTTTCCTTCAAAATCAAAAACCAAGAAACAAAAACAAAAAATAAAATCTACAAAAATCAAAACAAGCAAAAGACCAATAAGATTTTAAAAAATGCCTAAACAAAACAAAAAAAACAAAAAGTACACACACTACACTACACACACACACACACACACACACACACACAATGGGTCTTATTTTGTGTTAGCCAACTACTTCTGGGCATGGGCCCCGCTTCGGAATATGTTTGACATACTCAATGACACTCCGTTGGAGAAACTGATTTCCC
>CABHPR010106271.1:0-23164 GCA_902168415.1 Peromyscus melanophrys
ACACACACACACACACACACACACACACTCACACACACCACACCGTAAGCAACACACATACATTCATGCATGCATGCACATACACAACAAATAAAACAAGGAAGATAACATGGAAAATTTAACCCAAAAGAATTAAGGGAAAGAAAAACTAAGACTTTTTAAAAAAAGAAAACAAAAAATGAAATATAAGTTGAAATTTAAACTTAACCTAATCTCATTAGATACAAATATAAGACCTAAAAACTACCCACCGAAAACAGAAAAATCAAACCAGATTAAAAAAAAGCAAGATGTGGCTATATGCTACCTATAAAAAAGAACATTTTAAATTTACAAAGAGGCAAATAGATTAAAAGTAAAACGAGAAACACCAGCATATCACCTTCTAGCCACTGATATCTAGAAACACTTGCTCCCTGAACCCTGGAGGCCACAGCCACCTGGGACTCAATAGGCTGCTTTTCCTTTAGTCTCACCCACCACAGCCTTGCAGCAGCCTGCTTGCAAGGACCCTCCCCCCTTCCACCCCGCCCTGTCACACCTGCCTCTCCAGACACTTGCTCTGCCCTACCTGCAGGAGCCCCTCCTCCCCCCACACCTCCACTCCCTGGGGAGACTGCCTCTTGGTGTGGATAGGGTCCCCTATCTCTTTCCCACAGCCATGTCTTGTACTGCTCTCTACTCCTCTCTGCCACCCAGGACCTGAAGAAGCACTCTCTGCAGAGAACCCACAGCCACAACACTTTCCTAAGATCCAGAGACAGCAGCAGAAACCAAGGAACGGAGCACCAGTTCAACAAAGACAAGACCAAACATCAGCACCTAGAATTACCACAATCATCCCAACTCCAGATGCTGAGACATCAGTGCAAAACACAAGAAGATCCAAGACATGCTTCCACCAGAGCCCAGCAGGCCCGCTACAGAACAGTCCTGGGAAATGAAGTAAACGACAAAGACTTTAACACAGCTATTATGAATATGTTCAAGTACCTTAAAGAGGATTGACTAAATCGTCCAATGAAGATAGTGAAAATACACAGTGGCATGAAATAATGAAAGCATTTCAAGACATGAAAGTAGAAACAGACTCACTAAGGAAAACTCAAACTGAAATAAAACTGGAAATGAAAAATTTAGAGAAAGAAGTCAAATCATTTTTATTTGCAGATGATATAGTTTTATATATAAAAGATGCTTAAAAATCCACCAGGAAACATCTACAGATGAGAATCACTTTCAAAAATGTAGCAGGATACAAAATTAACACATAGAAATCAGCCTTTCTATACACAAATGACAAACAGAATGAGAAAGAAATCAGGGAAACAATACCTTTCACAGTAGCCTCAATATACGTGTGTGTGTGTGTGTGTGTGTGTGTGTGTGTGTGTTTGTGTGTGTGTGTGTGTGTGTGTGTGTGTGTGTGTATACAATTCTAACCAAGCAAGGGAAAGACTTGTATAATAAAAACTTTAAGACCCTGAAGAAAGAATCTGAAGAAGAACTCAGGAGATAGAAAAATCTCCTATGCTGAAGGATGGGTAGGATTAATATATTGAAAATGGCCATTCTTCCCAGAAATTAAAAAAAAAAAAACAACTAATTTTCAGCTACACATCTAAACACAAAAATCCTAGGATAGCTAAAACAATCTTGAATAATAAAGGAACCACTGGAAGTACCACTATCCCAGATTTCAGGCTGTACTACACAACTATAGTAACAAAACCAGCATGATATTGGCATAAAAACAGACACATTGATCAATGGAATTAATTGAAGACCCAGACAAAAGTTCATGAACCTGTGGATACCAGAGGTTTTGTTTAACAAGCCAAAAATACACACTAGAGAACAGACAGCATCTTCAACAAATGGTGTTGGTCAAACTGGATGGCTGCATGTAGAAGAATGAAAATAGATCCATATTTATTACCCTGCACAAAATTTAACTCCAAATGGACAAAGGACTTCAACATAATGCTAGATACCCTGAATCTGGTAGAAGAGAAAGTGGAGAATAGTCTTGAACTCATTGGCAGAGGAAAAGACTTCTTGAACAGAGCCCTGATCGCACAGGCTGTAAGAACAATTACCAAACACGATCTCACAAAAGAGAAAAGCTTCTATACAGCAAAAGGACATCATCATTCAAATAAATTGGCAGGGTACAGAATGGGAAAAGAACTTTACCAATTACACATCCAATAGAGAGTTAATATTTAAATATATAAAGAACTAAAAGAATTGGATATCAAGAAAACAAAAACAATAAAAAATGGGGTATAGAGCTAAGCAGAGAGTTCTCAAAAGAGGAAACACAAATGACTGAGAAACAAAGAAATGTTCAACATCCTTAGTCATGCAAATTAAAACTACTTTGAGATTCATCTCATACCAGTCAGAATGATCAAGATCAGTAAGACAAATGACAGCTCATGTTGGGAAGGATGCAGGGAGAGGGGAACATTTACTCATGGATGGTGGGAATACAAACTTCTGCAGTCACTATGGAAATCAGTGTGATGTTCCTTAAAAAGCCTGGATCTCAAGATCCAATACAACTGAAAATGAGATAAAATAGACAAATTCTTTGAAACACATAAATTAGTAAGTTCATTTAAGAGGAGATGCTAAAGAAAAAAAAATCTCACATACTGTAAAGAAATGAGATGTTTGGTTAAAACTCGAGAAAATTCCAAACCCAATGCCTGGAATTCCTCCAAACATTTGAGGAGGATCTAAAATCCATTCTACACCAACTTCAAAAACTCTCCAGCTCTTTATATGCGGCCACTATTACTGTAGCATCAAAAATTAGCAATGACATGAGAAAATGCAGATCAGTGTTTATTGAGGAACACAGACATCCTCAACGACTTACCAGCAAATAGAAAGTATTGACATATCATAACCATGTGGAAGTTTCCATAAAATACAAGGCCAAGCTAACATTTTAAAAATAATCGAAGCTGGAGAGTTAAGAATACAAACTGCTTTTGGAGATGACTGGAGTTGACTAGCCACCAACTACAACTGGTGGCTCCGAACCCCTTATAACTCCAGGTCCAGGGGGAATCTGAGGATTCTGGACTTGGCACCTACACCCACGTGCACATAGCCACCACATACAGACAGATACACACAAACCTTTGAGCAGGGTGTGGTGGCACACCCCTTTAATCCTAGCACCTGGGAGATAAGGGTAAATAGATTCCTGTGAGTTCAAGACCAATCTGATCTACACAGAGAGGGCCAGGCCAGCTAGAACTATATAGTGAGATTATTGTTATTTTAGACAGTATAATAATAAATAATGAAAAATGAAAACAATCAATGAGGTTCACTGTATCAGACTTAAAATGGAAAAAATATGATAATCTCTCATATATAGCAAAAGCTTTTGAGAAAACATGATTTCCACCTATTCAAAAACAAAAATACCACCCACTCACCCACACCCAATTGGTTTGATCTTGTGCCAGCACTTTTGCTGGCACAAATAGGGTCAATCGTCTCAAGCCCCACCCCTATTGAGGAGCTCCTGGCAGTGGGTGATTGCTGGGGAGGGAGGGTCATTCCTTTTTGAAGGTGTGGCATGAGCAGGTTCCCATGTTCCAGTGCGTGCTCCCCCATACAGATGGCACTAACTGGATTTAATAGTTTATGAATAAAAACAAATAACAATAGATATGAAGTTGTGGGAAGTATTATGAGAGATATGTGGGGAGTTAGAAGGGAAAATGGAGAGTAGTCATGATCATACTTCATTTTATACATGTATGACATTCTCAAAAATAAAGAAAAAGTGCTGGAGAGAGAGTTCAGCAGCTGGGAGCACTTGCTATCTGTTCTTGCACAGGACTTGAGTTCAATTCCCCACACTCACATGGTGACTCATATCACTTGTAACTGTGCTTCCGGGGGCTCTGCTAGCCTCTGCTGACCTCCACATGCACAATCATGAATGTGGCTCACAAACATGCATGCAGGCAAGACATTCATACACATAAAATAGACCTAAAAAAAGAAAGAAAGAAAAGAAAAGAAAAGAAAGAAAGAAAGAAAGAAAGAAAGAAAGAAAGAAAGAAAGAAAGAAAGAAAGAAAAGGAGCAAACTAGAAATGAAAGAATTCTCTTAAATTGCATAAAGGGTTATTTATTTATTTATTTTTGTCAACCTGACACAAACTTGGGTCATCTAGAAAAAGAGAACCCCAACTGAGAAATTCTTTCATCAGACTGGCCTGCAGGCAAGTCTGTGGGGGCATTTTCTTGGTTAATGACTGATGTGGGAGGTCCCTGTCCACTGTGGGTGGTGCTCCTGGACAGGAGGTCCTGGGTTATGTAAGAAAACAGGCTAAGTAAGCCACAGAGAGCAAGGCAGTAAGGAGAGTTCATGGTTTAGTTCCTCTGCTGTAGTTCCCACCTTCGGGTTCCTGCCTTGAGTTCCTGCCCTGACTTACCATCCCAATGGATTATAAACTGTAACAAACCCTCTCTGCCCTGACTTACCATCCCGATGGATTATAAACTGTAACAAACCCTCTCTGCCCCAAGTTGTTTTCAGCCATAATGTTTTATTACAGCAACAGAAAGCAAACTGAAAACAGTGTTTATAAAAATACCTTAAAAACTCAAAGTAGTTTCTGTAAAATCAGGAATGAGATAAGGTTGTCCATTCTCTCCTCTGAAATACAATATGGGGCTTCAAGTCTAGTTACAACAGTAAACAAGAAGGAAGGAAGGAAGGTGTCAAACTACCCTTTACTTGTAGACAATATAACCCTATGTGCCCCAGAAGAAAACTCTCAGAACCACAAAGGTAAGGTAAGACACAAAATCAGCATACAAAATCAGTAGCTATCCTATATATCAAGAAAATTCCTGAGATGCTGAGAAATGAAACTAGCTCATAATAACTTTAGAAAACAAAAATATTAAAGAAGCAAACAGACAACAATAAAACACATAGGAATATATTTATCAAAAAATTGAAAAAACTCTACAATCGAAATTTTAAGACACTGAAGAGAGTGATAAACACTACAAGATGGAAAGACTACTCACACTCAGGGACTGCAAAATTAGTTTTCTGAAATGGCTGTAGTACAAAAAGGAATTTATAGTTTCATGTATTCCCCATCAACGTTCCAGGCATTCTTTACAGAACTTGAATAAACACTCCTGAAATTCACATGCTAGCACAAAAGACCCTGGATAGTTAATGCAATCCTGAACAAATGAACAATGCTGGGTTTCAAGTTATAGAACACAACTAACTATTGTAGAATAAACAGCAAGGTCTTCGACCAAAAATGGACACACAAACCAAAGGAACAGAATAGCGGACCCAGAAATAAACCCCTGCAGCTATGGCCACAAGGTACATACATATTTTTTTAAACAAAAATACCACTGAGTTCATTTTGTATTGACCAATCATTCCTGGTCATGGGGTCTACCGTGAAGTGTGGCTAATACACCCAATGAGACCCACTTGGAGAAAACTAACTTTTGCTTGGCAAGTGGGTGTCGACTGCAGATAGCTTCCTGGTTAAGGGTGAGAGTCTGTGTCCACTTCCCCCTCTCAGTGCCGGTGCCCCATCTGGCTTGAACCTGTGCAGGTCCCAAGATGCTGAGAGCATCTACTGGAGAAAAAAATGGTCATCTTCAACAAATGATGTCAGGAAAACATCCAAATGCTGAGGAGTGAAACTAACCCTGTCTCTCCCTGTATAAAACGAACTAAAAACTGATCAAAGATTTTAATATAAGGCTTGAAACTCGGAAACAAAGTTCAATTTTATAATCATCTTAAAATTCTATTTTCCTCCATTGGGTAGAGTCGTGTAGTTTTTTTTTAAAGTACAGGTGGTCACTCAGATTTATTTTCTAGCGAAGCTTCCCATGTTTTCTTGTCTGAGAAGGGCTCAAATCACCCAAGTGCAGCCCCCTGCTTGGGTTTCCCCAAGCATCCGAACCAACAAGAGAAGAATGCGACTCTACCCAGAGACAAGGAGAGAAAGAATAGAGATCCACTGAGATTTCTCCCTGCCTCTGAGGTAGCAAACAGCCAGCTCCTTGGTGAAATGACCAGTTTATTTATAAGGGAATACACACAAAAACAACTAAAAAAGCCTCAAAACAACGCCCCCAAACACATGTGATTACTCCTAGCAACATTAACGAGTCAAAAGTTCGGAAATAAAGTGAGGATGGGGTGTGCTGGGGTTGGGGTCACTGTTTGCCTTGTTTCTTGATCCAGCTGGCAGCCTGCAAGGATGGTCACTCTAAGTCAGCTCACAGGCTGGCACACTTGCCATTTACACACTTTCTCAACCTTAAGTTAAAAATATTCAGGAAAACCAGATCTAATTGTTCCTTGCTTACCCTACATAGGTAAGTAGATAACTTGTCCTGGAATCAGAAAGCAACCTTATCCTGAAATCTCTAAGATTTAAACCCCTCTAGTTTAATATGTAACTACTTCCACGGAGGCACTGGTGTCTGGAAGAACACGCCAGTCTCTTAACACACTGACAGTACTAAGTGGGAAGAGCCAGACCCAGGCAGTGGAGGCTGCTCAGAGGTTCTTCCCCAACAGCACAAAGCTAAGTCTCCCTATAGGTCACCATGGAGGATCTGTACCTTTCCTATGCCCAGAAAAGGACTTGACATGGTAGTACAACCCACTTTTGCTCTCCATGAAGAACATTGAGAAAGTCTGTGGTTCTCAGTTGTGGATACTTTAGAATTACCTGGGATATTTTAAAACTTTCTGATTAAGTGGGTCTAGGGTAGTAGTGAGGTGGGTGTGAGGGTGTGTGTGTATATGTGTAGGGTGGTGGTGAGGTGGGTGTGAGGGTGTGTGTAGGGTGGTAGTGAGGTGGATGTGAGTGTGTATGTGTCTAGGGTGGTGGTGAGGTGGGTGTGAGGGTGTGTGTTTAGGGTGGTGGTGAGGTGGGTGTGAGTGTGTGTGTCTAGGGTGGTGGTGAGGTGGGTGTGAGGGTGTGTGTGTTGGTTTTTTCAATTCCCGCCTCCACCTTCTGAGTTTGGGGATTACAAGCCTGGATGGGAGTACTGTTTTATCTGACTGGTTCTAAGTACACTCAGGATTTAATGAGCTTATTACTGGATTGTTTTCTACTTTCCATTCATTCACTATTCTCAACAATGTTCTTGTACCTTAGCCCAAGAAATGATGACTACTCTAGTTTGTAGGATTCTTTGCTTCCCTAAGCATCCTTCCCTCCTCAAATAATGTGTAATCAGCCTGACTGCATTCTCAGGAATATCCATATTTGGAGTCGACAGAGGGCTGATTGGTGAAATAATTTAGGAAAAGAAATTCCAATGAACTACTACCGGTAGCAAGAGAAGGGATGAAACGATGGGGAAACTGAGAACCAAGGCTGCCAAGCTAGTGTAGACAGCAGGTGTGTTCCAGTCAGCAGTGTAAGTGATCTTGAATGTAGACAATTAGCTACTCCTCTCTTGGTAAATAGGCTTCCCAGAAAGATAAAGGGGCTTTTCAAAGGAGCAGAGATACATTTCAATACTTAGGCCTTTTCCAAATGCTGGAGTCTTACATAGATATAATGTGTCCGTTACATCTTATCCTAGCAACATCTCTCACCAAAGGAGTATGTGATACCAAGCAGGTACTCAGCCTGGTGTTTAAGCATTGAGGAGTAAGCCTCACTCTGGAGAAACATGCACTAAGAAACTCCACAGGAGAAAAGATGTGTGTCACCAGGTCTCCTTCTATCCAAGAAAGAGTCAGCAAAGGCATCTGTCGTTCAAAGTTCCACTCAACGTACTTGTTTTTCACTCCTGATGCTTCAGTATAACCATGGCTCCACACTGCTGGAGCTCCAGATGCATCTCCTGCTGAAGGCTGGTCAATCCTGAAGCAGCGGATGTTACTAAGGAGAGACAAGTGGCAGGAGGCATTAGGAACAAAGGAGTGTGAAAACTGCTAAGCACTCTCCCCTTACCACCTCCGGTGCATCTACTGTGAATGGACTGGCATCAAGAACTCGCTCCTCAGGTCTTTATGTTGGCAGTGAGAACAGGGGCACAGCCGTGGCATGGGGAGCAGTTTTCAATCAGAGACTGGCACACTGTACACTACATGTCTGCTCTTCCCTCAGTCTTGGCACGGCTAAGCACTTGTGCAAGCTCGAGAACTGACTGTGACCTCTAGCATCTGTGTGAACAGTTGTAATCCCAGCACTGAGGCAGCAGAGACAGGATGCCTGGTCAGTCAGCCTAGCCTAATGGTGAGCCCCAGACTCTGTCTCAAGAAATAAAGTTGATGGCTCTTGAGGAATGAGGCTGATCTCTGGCTTCCATGTACACCTGCACACACATGAACATGAACACTTATGTACTTAAAACTAAACCTAAAAGGAAACAAAACTTGTATCAAGTTAAGTTATAATTCTTACACCAAGAACATCCATATTTGAAAAGAACAAATACCAGTTAGGTGATGGTTAGAGAATTCTGCAGTTTTCATCCCCAAACCCAATTTCTGTCCATATCATCCATTCAAATAGCCAACAAACATTATTGAGGACTTGCCCCACCCTAGATCTTCCAGTTTCTTCTTTACATGTATAAACCATCTACATTAATACTAATACCATACAAAAGACATGTAAAATTACATTAATAAGTTACTAGTTCACTACATATCCTAAGATGTGAGATTTAGTTCTCTCTTAGCTATTAAAGGGTTAGTGGGACTGAAACAGAGGCATGACATAAAAAGGAGGAAACATTCCCTGTTTCTAAAGCAGTCTACAGACAGCACCTAGTGCCTCTGGGCAGGAAGTCCCAGCCCTAAGAATGAATGCATGCTATGTGGCCAAATGAAGCCTGCTCACTGTAGATTACCACTGGGCCCTTTTCACATTATTTAAATAAGAGATAGTAAACATATGCATCATTTCTGACAATCTAAAGCTTACCTCTTTTTGTTAAGACCCCAAGAATTTTAACTATCAGAATACTCTTCCTAAGAACCAGTTAGTGGTCACTTTGGTTATAGAAATACATGACTGAAATTTCTCTGGAATTAACAAGTTTGGTTAAAGAAAAAGTTCTAAGGGCTGGAGAGGTGGCTCCGTGGGTAAAGGGGGTTCTTGTTTAGGGATGAGGACCTGAGTTTGGATCCCAGCACTCATATAAAAAGTCAGGCATGGCTCTGAGCACCTGTAACCCCTATGCTGGGTTGGGAAGGGGGTAGAGACAGGAAGATTGCTGGAGCTTGCTGGCCGCCAGCCTAGCTACAGGTTCAATGAGAGACCCTGTCTCAAGAGAGTGGCAGAGGTCACCTGAGTGCATGTTCAGGTGTGTGCATGCCCCCTTCCCATCAGAGTGGCAGAGGTCACCTGAGTACACGTCCAGGTGTGCATTTCCTCCCCGAAACACACCTAAGAGTATACTCTCAATTACTAGCTATTCACTCTCTCACTGGGAAGACATAGATGGTATTAGTATAAAATTAATTCTTAATTTCATAGTAGGCTGTTAAGCAGGATTAAACCAACTTATATATTTTAAAAATGTCTTGACTTCAAAATGGAAGTCAAAAGATAAGTTACTTTGGGGAAGAGGTTATGCTTTTATTTCCACAGGATATGAAAGCCTGAGGATTCGTTCAAAGTTAAAGATGATCAGGTATAATTGAGGAAGATCCCCTCAAAATCCTGGTTACAAACATAAAGAAACAAACCTAGAAGAACTACAAGACACATGATATGTATTTCACCTGCTCAAACATAAAACAAAAAAAGCATCTTTGGCTGACTGGTGTACAATACACAGTCTATACTTGGTAATAATACACATTTGTTACCTTAAAAATTTATGTATTTTCAGAACAAGGGGACCAAATACCAATAAAAACCGATGGCCCAGGTTATTCAGCATTTCAAAATGCCTTTGTTAAAGTCAAAAACTTTGTTAAAGTCCCCTTAAAATTCTGCATCCAAAACAACTTTCAGGGCTGCTGGCTGAGATGGTCCAATCTCATGGACTACTTCAGTCGGGACTTCATTATTATCCCAATTTTCTCAAGGTTCCCCCCAAAGGTACCAGGCCAACAGACAACATGACGTAGTCCATTCCCAAAAGATGGGTTATGGATGTCTGTAGTGGTATTTGCTCCACCCACGACCTTGGGCTATAGGGCTCGAAAGAGGCGGCGCTTCTTGCCTTCATACGTGACCTCTTAAAAGGAGAGGGAGAAGGGTCATGTTCTTCTTCTTGGCATGATCGGACACCGGATAGACCGGTGCATTCACTCCCAGACAGAATAGAGGACGACTTCAGCTGTTTGCTCGGTTCTGTATTTGTGAGTGTATTTCCTCAATTTATATTTATAAATCCCAAAGTATCCATTAAATAGACTCATGTGGATTGATCTTAATAACTGGTGTTCAACATGAGGCCAAAACCCATGCCCCTGAGATTTATTATCATTGAAGGGGGATAGTTACAAATTGTTATTGCTTAGTTAAAAAAAAAAAGCACTAAACAAAAGAGTTAAATTCAAAGATCTCTTTCTAAAGGAAAAAAGGCGGATATGATATACAAATGATGAGATAAAAAGACAGATTATTGACTCTACTTAATCCAAAAAACAACTATTAATTTCAAAATATTTTACATTGGTATGGATTTTGGTTTATTGATACAAATTTAAAGTTAATCTTGTTATACTGTATGTATGTTTCTACTCTTGTTTGGGTTATTATATTTGAGTAGCTCATTTAAAAAATAATGTATAATTAAGAAATACAGATTAATAGTTAAACTTATAGTCATGTTAGGTATGTTTCAAGGTCGTAAACAGATAGATTTATTTAGATAGATAGATAGTCTTCAAACACTTCAGAGACCTACAGAATATGGCATTTAATGTGTTTAATAACTTAGACTTTTCATGACAATGAGATACAACTGCTCCTGGCAGCAGCAGTCCACTTCGGAGAAGACGATGGGCATCGAAGAAACTTCATATGGAATTTATTTTCTTTATGGCAAAAGCTAGCCATTTGGGCAAAGAAACTGCCCTTGCCTCAGTTGTCCTGGACTAGCAGGACACAAAAAAGGGAACTGCAAAACTTTACCAAGACAAGGTAGGACTTCCCTCAAAATTCCCTGCTTCTCAGAAATGTCTGTCAGATATACTAGGCCTATAGGCCAAACATTACAGAAGAACCTAGGGTGACTGTCCAGGCAGCAAGATGTCCCTGTCATTAGGTAACATTTCACCCTTCTGGGGTCTTTGATGGAGTTGAAGACTAATTATGATAAAAGGTAAATTAGGTATAAAATTTTAGACTCACAAGATAAATACTATAGTATTTTCTCTAAATTGGCCAAATACAAATGGACTGGATATTGTAACTGTCATTCTTACTTAATAACTGTTTTGTTGTATGTAATTTTACTATGTTAAAGTTAAAACCTCCCTTTTTAATCAAACAAAAAGGGGGAAATGTGGAATACTCCTTTACACTGTGAATGTGTGTCACTGTGACAGGTTTAATAAGGAGGCTGACTGGCCAACAGCTGAACAGGATAAGGTTAGGAGGGAGAGCCAGACTGAGAATGCTGGGAGGAAGAAGGGCAGAGTCGGGAGTCCCAAGCAGACATGCAGAGAGAAGCAAGATGGGCATACCACACTGAGAAAAGGTACCATGCCACGTGGCAAAGCATAGATAAGAAATACGGGTTAATTTAAATGCAAGAGTTAGCTAGTATCAAGCCTGAGCTATTGGTCGAGCATTTATAATTGATAATAAGCCTCTGTGTGGTTACTTGGGAGCAGCTTGCGGGACAGAAACTTCCACCAACAGGCAATACAAAGTGAATGCACTGCTATGTGCTCTCCATAGATGCTCGCACTAACTTTTCTCTCTGAAATACGCTGTCATGTTCCCCATCTGTCATATACCTGTGCCACCTTCCTGATTCTCAGGACACCTGATGGTCCATTTCCAAAGACACTGATAATCTTTATAGGCCAAAGAATTTTCACAGAAATAATTCCATTTTCCAATCATTACAGGAAAAAAATGAATGTCTCCACCTTGTCCAACAATCCTTTGTAATGAAGCACTCACCACTCTAGCCTAACTAGGTAACTCAATAGCCTCCTGAAAAGATAGCAGCATGGGCTCTCCAACATCTTGCCATCTGGAATGGGGCTGAGCCCAAAAGCTCGGGGCACATAAGAGTTCCCATATGCATTCACTCTAGCTCCTGTAGAATAAGTCTGCCAATCTCTAACCACAGTAATGTGTGGAAACAGTCCAGTTATTAAGACATAGTCTCTGTGATACTAACCAGAAGGTAACATTTTCAGTATTATGATTCATCCTTACTAATTGCTTTTTAACTCTGAGAGTACAACGCCTTCACCACAGGAGGTCAGTCACTTTGGTAACATATGCTTATTGCAGAGACTTTAACAGATTTTATTTATGCAAATGTAACTGCGGGATCTCTCATCCATCTACCTGTCTATATATCTGTCATATACTTATCATATTCCTATCATCTATCTATCTATCTATCTGTCTATCTATCTATCTATCTATCTATCTATCTATCTATCTATCTATCATGCACCTATCACTTATGGTGGTTCAGCAAATTTTTCTAATTATGTCATGAGTATTTTCAAGTTATTTTATATTCATTCCAAATATAACTGGAAATACCTGATAATTATCTCATTTGAACTGAAACTCTTTGAACAGTTGATGACTTCTGGGAGATATGGTCAATTTTCTTTGAGGGTGTTGTAGGTTGATCACATACTAGTGGATTGCCCCATACCAAGGAGTATATGAGTGGACGGGTCATTTAAACCCCACAAACTTTCAGGGATTGGGAGGTAGGAGGGTGTCTGAGAGGAACCAGGGGGAGAGATTGGAAGCTGGGAGTAAAGAAGAAAATAAAACCAAGTTTTAGTATTCAGAGCCCTGACATAAGCGAGTGTTTTAAAGACTCACAGAATGAGAGAAGAAAACTGTACTAAGGAAGGCCAGGTGCTCTCACAGAGCCAATCTGAAATGTTTGAATATTCATTTTTTTCTTGATATACTAATAAGCTTGAACATTTTTTTGGGTATGTGTGTGCTTCTTTTTTTTTAAATATTAATGATGTTGGCTCATTTTCTATTTGAATGAGAACTTTTAAAAGAAGGATTTATTTTATTTTTAATTCTGTGTATGTGCACATGCAGTATGTGCAGGTATCTGCTTAGGCCATAAGAGGTCATTGGATTCCCTGGAGCTGGAGTCCTCTGCAAGAACAACATACACTGCTGACCACTGAGCTATCTCTTCAGCCAGGATGGGAGTGTTTCTTACTGGCTCATAAGAGTAATTTCTGCTAACAGTATCAATGCTTTAAATGGTTTTTCTAGTATTCTTCCTAATTGTCATCTGTCTTTTAGATTTACTTTTAGTAGTTGTGGGAACTGATAAAAACATGTAACATTTCTCTCTGTGTGTGTGTGTGTGTGTGTGTGTGTGTGTGTGTGTGTGTGTGTGTGTGTACTAGTCTATGTATACTGATTTCTTTTATTGAGATTTTCTCAACTCTTTCTGACATAAATAATTTATAGCTTACAAATACATTAAAATCATTATATTCTATATATTTAACTCATTAACCCACCTGGAATTTATTTGGTATAATTTTTCTCTAAATACCTAGTCCATGTAAGGAGAAATCTTGATACAATTATTTTGTATCTCTTAGAAACAGGATCTCTTGCTCTGTAGCTCAGGCAGTTCTGTAAATCACTGTGTATCCTCTGCTGACCTTAAACTCAAGTCAATCCTTCTGCCCCAGTCTCCTAAGTGCTGGATTACAAGTGTGAGCCATCATGCCTAGCATTGATCAAATTATTTAAAATAAAGCTTTCATATCATAAATACTCATGAAGATGGAAATATACATTGACATTTCATGGTACTCTTAGCTCTCAAATGTCTCAGGGATAATGTCAGCCGCTCTTTTCAGCCTACAGGATATGAGGAAACTGTAGTCTGAAGACTGAGGAAGAGCCAGGTCCCCATGGTTTCTCTGGGACTCTTTGTTTAAGCAGCATTCTTCAGTTAGACATATATTAATTTTTCTATTAAGTATTTAAAAGGCCAGCAAGTGAGCATTACTTAGACCAGATGGGTTTTGACTAGGAAGTTAAAGCTGGTCTTTAAGCTTCAATTTGGGCTACCCAAAAAGATTACTCATGGTCCATTCCCCAAATTCTTATCTTTTCAGTTTTTTCCTAACATATGGCGGATAACTTCCAACAAAATCATGAGCAGTGTATAAGAATATATGGCAGAAACAATGACTATGCTGGGCCACTGTTTAAGAATGCTATTTATACAAGTCAGGGCTGACAAGTATAACGGAAAAAGCTGAGACCACTCACATAATCCTATGCCTTAAAGGAGAATACTCTTAATATTTGTTACCTATCCTTTGGCGGGTGTTTCAGGTGTGTACAGGTACTCACATGCACAGTGCACACACATTTAATTTGCAAAACATGGGATGATGTGCATACAAATTTCTCGGTAAGTTTTCTTTTTGTCTAATACTATAGAGACCTATCTGATTACAACCAAAGCTCGATATCAGGGTGCTAATGGCTGTAAAGTATTTGTGAAACACAATTTAATCATATTGACTATATTTGGAGTTCTGTAATGAATATTCACACAGTGGCATCTTTTCTACTGCTGCTACCTTAAACTTCAACTGGTTACACTTTATCAACATCAACCATTAACTCTCTAAAAGGAAGAAAACTTTAGCAGGACCTAACTGCAACTATTCCACATTTCATTTTTCTCTTCTTTAAAGAATCTAGGTTTTAGTTTTTAACAACTTCCTTCACATCATCTACCTCTTTCAAAATCTTTTGGTGACATTTGCATTAGGCATTACAATAATGTTACCAGGAACCACTAGGATTTATGCTCCCATCTTGGATAATACCCTTCTTCTGTGTTCCATCCAGCTGTTTATGTGGTACTAAGTCAAAAGACTCCTCCTGTTTCAAGTGTTTATCAAGTTGTAAGTCCCACTGCTAGTGAGACTTACAGTGCTTTGTAAATACTTACTTCAGCAGCTCCAGGCTTTTGTGGTCCAGGGCAAGACGAGGGTTTCCAGTCAAGTCTAGCTCTTGCAATTTAGGTGGTAGGTTTTCTGGTAATGTGATTTCACTTAGTTCATTACAGCTCAGATCTACACACTGATGGAACAATGGAAACAAGAAAGATGATCTGAAGAGGCTGTAGATGAGCACTAGTCCATACAAAAAAATACTGTTGCCTGCCACTCTGCCACACCCATTTAAGGACTTGGCTACATAAATTCTTTTCACTTTCTTTGACTCCACCATTAATCTTTTCCATTAAAGTCTAGTTCTGCATTTAAAACAAAGCATTAATTGAAAAAAAAAGTTAAGAATTGGCCCTTTTCCCATGGCTTATATCTGTGCATGCTTGGGCCTTTAGGGTTATAATTCCAAGATTAACATGAACCCCAAGGGCCTTCTCAATGCAAAACAGAAGAAGAGGAAGACACAGAACTTTAGAAACAAAAACAAACCTGGACATAAAGAAAATAAATAACCCAATTTGAAAATGGGGTATAGGACTAAACAGAGTTTTCAAAAGGTGGCCTAAGAAAGAATTCAATGTCTGACATTCTTAGCCCTCAGGAAATGCAAACCAAATCTAATTTGTGATCTTATACCAGTCAAAACGGCCAAGGCAAAAGAAATAACAGCTCATGAAGTAAGGGTATGGGGAAAGAAGAACATTTACTCATTGCCGGGAACGCAAACTTGTACAGCCACTATAAATCAGTGTGACAGTTCCCCAGGAAGCTGGGAATATAGATCTACCTCAAGATCAGGTATACCACTCTTGGACATGTACCCAAAGGATTCTACATCCTACTACAGGGACACTTGCTCATCCATGTTTGTTTCTGCCATATAATAGCCAGAAATTGGAAATAGCCTAGATATCCATCAACTGATGAACAATAATGAAAATGTGGTGTATTTACACAATAGAAAATTATTCAGCTGTTAAGAAAAAGGGAATTATGAAATTTTAGGTAAATGAATGGAGCTAGAAAAAGTTATCCTAAGGGAAGTAACCCAGATACAAAAAGGCAAATGCTGTATGTTTTCTCTTATATGTGAACGTTATAACAATAGAAAAATTATAGTTGTAAAGTAGCAATGAAAATAATTTTATGGTTGGCGTCACCACATGAGGAACTGTATGTATGAAAGGGTTGCAGCATTAGGAAGGTCAAGAACCACTGATCTAGATTATAGAGATTTTACTAAAAAGGAAAAAAAAAAAAACCTGGAGAAAAACAATGCCTTAGAGGAGAAAGATAAGTAACCAGAAGTAAGATATCATCTGACTGAACCTCTGAGCCTATGTTTGACTATAAGCACAGAGGCCAAAGCAGAGAACTGCTTTTCTATAGAAAGTTGCACTTGGATATAATTAGTCCAATATAATTAATATTTAAACTCAACCTATAGATAGCTTTCCTTTTAAATTGACGTGTACTAACTTCATTGATTTTTTTCCAAATAGATTTTGGATTTAGTTACAAGAATTCATAACTGGAGAAACTAGAGTTTAAAAACAGATGGAAACAACTAGCCAGAGCGCCCCAATTTTATGTATGAGAATGTGCAGCCCAAGCTTCCTGCTGGTCTTTTCTGGGGAGGCTAGAACCAAGTGGCTTTAATGGCCACCTCTCCTGCTTGCTGCTTCCTCCTCTGAACCCTTTGATGGTGCTCTGCCCCAAACCAGAACTGACATCCAATTACCTGGCTTTTAGAACATTTCCTAAATGATTGTTGCTGAGTCTAATTCCAGGACTTGGATACTGGTTCCTGGTCCTTGCTGTTATATATGTGCATTACAGAAGCTGGCCAACCCACCTACCTGCATCCTGACCTAGCTGTTTTCCATCCCTTTATTTCCTGAAGAACAAGTCCTTTTGTCCGGTCCACTTAACCCAGCCTTCTCCCCACATTTTGGAGATCTTTACAACTAAGTACACGCTCTTTCACTGCACACTAGTGACAGGATTGCCAAGCAGGCTTGTTGGGCACAGCTGGGCCAGGCTGAAGCACACTGCTGACTCTGAGGTTGTATTCCTCCCTTGCTGGTTAAGAGCTGATCTATATTCAGAGGGAAGTCTATTTTCAGCTTATAGCCACTGATTAAAAATAATTTATAGTCTATCGCTTGGGGATGAGCTTACAGCATGTCCAGAGCATGCACAACATACATAAGAATAACTTCTGAAGGGAATGCAGGAAGCTACATTCAAGAGTCAAGAAGATACAAACCATGAGACTTGACACAGGATCAGCTGATGTGGTGCTGAAATCCCACATACAAGTTGCACTGACCAAGTTCCATTGCTGAAAACCTATTTCACGTGCTTAAAATAAATTTCCACAAAGATTACAGAAAGTTACTACATTACAACTGTGGCCCCTATGCAGTTCAGTGGCCCCAAAGGGAAGAACCAAGTACCTGCTCCACAGCCACCTTGGTTTCTGGGATGTGCCAGCCACCAATGGCCAAGGCATGGACCCAGGCCCAGCCCAGCCAGGCCAAACCTTACTTACACTGTAATGTGGGTTTCTCATCAGCTGACTGAAAACTAGTTGGCTACATAGGGATTTAAAGGCCAGCCTGGGACACATGAGACTATGTTTTAAAAAACAAACAGAAAAAAACAAAAGCAAAAAAAAAAAAAAAAAACAAAAACCCCAGAACCCTAATGGTATCAAGGAAGCTGTCAATTTGAAGTCTGGAAATTATGGCCACTGGAGAAAACTAGCTGAATAAAACATGATCTTACCCTTTCAACTTGTTCTATTAAGTTTTATAACTACAATGATTATAACACTTTTATGAGACACATTGCAACTATCATTTTGCTTTATTTTTAAGAAACAATATGAATAAAATTTAGTGTATTAAGCTCAATAATAAAACTATTCTTTCTATACCAAAACTAGACTCTATAGTCTAGGAGCTCAGTGGGTAAAAAAGTACTTTCCCTGCGAGGCTGATAACCTGAGTCTGTCTCCACAATCCACGTAAAGGTAGAAGACAACCAACTCCACACAAGTTGTCCTCTGGCCTCCAGCATGTCATGGTATGCACATGCCCAAACATACATCATACACACACAATAAATCAATAAATTAAGTTGTAAAATAGGATATTGGGCTCAATTTGCAGTGAAGACTTTTATAGGTTTATTAATCATTTGGAACCAGGAATTCTCTTTTGGAAATTTGAAATGTGTGTGTATGTATTTTTTGTTTCTTTGTTTTTGGTGTGTGTGTGTGTGTGTGTGTGTGTGTGTGTGTGTGTGTGTGTGTGTGTGTGATATATATATATATATATATTTATATATTTATATTATATATAAATAACATCTCTAAAATACCCATTTATACTTACAAAACAAAATAACTTTTTTTTCAATAGCAATTTAGATACATAAAGAACACTTGCTATTACTTGAACTCCAATCATCTGCCTCCTGAAAAACCAATAATTACTGTATCTGTTTGTAATGGAGGAGCTTGATATGGAACATGCTACAGCATAAGACAAAGAATCAAAAGAAACTACTTTAATAACAGCACCTGAAGCAAATGTTTGAAAGTGTTGAGGGCTGCAGAAATGGTTCAGCAGCTAAGAACATTAGCTGCTTTTGCAGAGAACCAGGGTTTGGTGCTCAGCATCCACAGGGCAGCTCACAACCTCCAGTTCAAGAAGATCCAGCGCCCTCTTCTGGCCTTCACAGGTTTGCATCAAATGCACTTGTTTGTTTTTTTGAGACAGGGTTTCTCTGTATAGTTTTGGTGCCTGTCCTGGATCTCGCTCTGTAGACTAGGCTGGCCTTGAACTCACAGAGATCCACCTGGCTCTGCCTCCCGAGTGCTGGGATTAAAGGCATGCACCACCACTGCCTGGCCTGCACTTTATTTTTGAGAAACAATACTCATACAGAGGAAAAAAATAAATAAAATTTAAAAGGGAGGTACAAAGTGTGTTATATAGAAAATAGCAGAAAAAGAAGGAACTCCACAGAAACAGAAACCACTGATTCTAGAACCCAGAAATCCAAGGAAAAAACCAGAAGAGGATTAGCTTTCACTCTGTAAAACCTATTTTGTAAGAGTCAAAATCTGAGAATTTTAAATGTCTATTTCTAATCCCTCCTCCTCTCACCCTACAGGGCTGAGTCATGATGGTTAGTGTCAATTCTCAACTTGACAGGCTGTAGAGTCACCAGTGAGCCAGGCCTCTTGATTAAATTAAGGGATGTGGAAAGACCCATCTTACTTGCAGGCAGGCCCACCTGAACTGCATGAACAGTGAAAGTGAGCTAAGCACAGGCATGCACAGCCCCTCTCTGCCAGCTTTGGTACAATGACCAGCCAGCAGCTCCAAGCCCCGCTGCCCTGGCTTCTTCCCCATGATGGACTGTATCTTGAACTGTGAGCTAAAATCAATCCTTTCTCCCTTGAGTTACTTTGGTCAGGGTATTTTTGCACAGTAGCTAAAAATTACTAAAGTATAATGATAAGTAATGAAAATTAGGGCTTCATACAATTTATCTATTTGCATTTTAAACAGAATATTTAAAAAGCAAGCAAGCATATAAACAAACAAAAACACCATAGCAAAAGAGGAGGTATCTACACCTAAGAGTTGCATTATATTAAGCTGGGCACAGAAACTAAGAGAAACCAGGTTAATGTGGAGTCTCTGTGCTGGCATGTCACCCTGCACGGTATACAAGAAAGGCCCCACAGCACAGCCCCCACAGTGTTTAGGAAGCCAAATCTGCTGACTTGGAGCCTGGATGGAGTTCATGATCACCCACAAACCTTGACTTCCGGGAGCTGCATAACTTCAGGAAAGACTTCGATGCAATTTGAGTGAGCAATCACTGTGTGCATGCGCCTGCAATTCATGATCGTTGTTGGGATGGCTTTCAGTTTATTCCCACTGATATCAATTTCTTCAAGTTCCTCTAGTTTTGCCATTTTACTAAAGGAAATGGATGGGAGAATTATCAATTAACTATAAGACCATTTAAATGGACAGACACAATGAAAAAAAGAACTCATGACTTTAAAGATTCACTTACAATAGTCATTTTGATAAATATTTTTCACTGTTGCTTGAGTAGGAAAATGTTTTATCACTTCCTTTCCTCTTACAGAACAAAAACTTAAGTTCAACTCTTAACTGATAAGAAGGAAAATGGTGGTTCTTCTCCTCTTAAAACTTTTTTGCTACGTAGCTTAGTGGGAATTCCAATGGAAATCCTACTTAAAGAGCAAACATCAGTCACCATAACTGCTTTGAGCTTAGGCTGAGTACGACTTCTCTGTGTTGGAGATGAATACTCCAGACTGCAGAGAACACGACAAAGCTCCTACTAGGTATGTTTCTGTCCTCAGACCCAGCACCTAAACCAAAGTGCTGGAGCAGGGTAGGTTGAAAGCTATACAATTCATCTCTTCTTCTGGAGAGCCTAAATTCAAGATGGCTGCAAAAGAAACGACTTTCATGTCTTATTCATCATCTATGTAATGCATCATCTCAACCTTACCTTAGTAACATGTTTTAAAGTAATTTAGTATTTTATTTTAAAATATTTTTATTTTTCAAACATCAGTAATTTTAATAATTAAACTAAGTAACTAGGGGGCAATTTCAGAGTTCCATGCTTTCTCTGTAGTCTGGAGGACAGAACAAGTTCTTCACCATTACATCATCTACTCCTCAGATCCATTTTCCACCCTGGTGATAAGTGACCAAGTAATGTGAGAATTCCTATGAGTTTACCACCGCTGGTATTTTCTCTACTCATGACTCTACTTGTTGCAATACTTTTAAAACAGTGCATCAAGAAATACTGTTGCTGTATGAACTCTTAAATGTTAAAGACTCTCTTTCTTGTCTTTATATAAACATATGCCTCATATACGACAATGACTAAGTTTTCTTATGAAATCATATCCTTTGATATCATAAAACACATCCACCAGGCTATGTGGTTATACTACAAATAACAATATAGAGTATGAAGTAACTTATGATAGCTGGAATTCATATATTATTTTAATATGCTGTCCTTTACATTTGAAAAGAAATATAAAGAAATCAATGGGTAATGAGGCATGAAAAATGATGAACAGTATGGAAATTAGGCCCAAGGAAGGAAAGGTTTTCATTTCTCAACATAGACAGAAGGTGGCTCAGCAATGGCTTGATTACTGGAATATGCTCACAACCATCTTGTTAGTGGTCTACTCTAAAGGAGACAGACAGTTTCTACAGGAGATATTACATATCTCAACTCTATGGGAGGGAAATCATAGCAAGATTAATTTTTACCAAATACATAAAAATCTTTCTATACTTCAGGTTGGTGATTGACACCTGGCATGGGTAAATGGGGGCACAGTCTCAGAGTCAATGATCACTTTTCATACAGAATTTACGAAGATACCACCAAAAATCAGACAAGAGAAGCCCCTTCAGGCACATTACTATGTAGTGACTGTGCCCACTGCCAAAGCATCACCTTTGCATTCCCCTGTAAGGTACAAATGCATAGAAGTAGCAACTTAACCATCAGCATCAAATGGGGGGGGGGGTAATGGGAATGAAAACCACATTAGCAAAACCAAAGCAATGTCTGAAGTCAACACACACATGGATCTTCCTTCCTCCTGCGAAAGCTTCAACAGACGGGGAGTCACTCTGGGCAGCAGAAGGAATATTATTTTGATTCTATACTGATCTGCACTGACCAGCAGAACACCAGAAGGTTAATGTTTACTTCTTTGATGAACAGGTGTGTGTTCCAGTCCTAACTTGTAAGAAAAATGTCAGTGAAATAAAAACAGAGTAAATCTTCTTGGTGAGCTCAGTGCATGGGCTTCTGCACAGTCAGACAGGATGCCACTGCTTGCCCAGACAGAGAGATTTAAAACAACCGGACCTTTTGAAGCCACTCTTTATGTCAAGCCATTTCTACGTCTGTACAGGTCACCACTATATTTTTGTCTTTTTATTTTCCTTTCTTCCTCCCTCCTCCTTTTTGTGGTGCTAAAGATCGAACACTGGCCTCTGCAATGCTATACTCTCTGGGTTTTTTTTAAGTGTCTGTGTGTGTATATGTGTGGTATACATGCATGTGGCAGCGAGTAGAGGCCGTGTTGGATGTCTTCCTCTAGCCCTCTCCACTGAACCTTCTGAGATAGTCACTAGTTAGTGGTCTACTATGAAGGAAAAAAAAAGTGTGAGGACTTATTACTTAAACATGGAGCTCACCAATTGGCTAGGTTCGCCAGCTAGTGAGCAGAATCTGCCTGCCTGGCTTCTGGAGCTGGGGTTACAGCACATGTTAGCATGCATGCTTTTCTGTGAGCACTGGAGACTGACACTGGGGTCCTCATGCTTGGGCTACAAGCACTTTGCCCACTGGGCCAGCCCTCAGACCAGGGAGGAATAAAAAATGGCTTCCTGGTTTACATGCCAACTTTTTCCCCAGAAAAATGAACAAATAATTTAATTGTAGGTAGTATTTACTAAGTGTTCAAAAAAAAGTCATAAAGACTACAAATGCATGTTTTATTAAATACTATATAAAAATGAATAGGTATAGTTTAATATCAAAAGTTATTACTAAATTGCTACAACAGGGGAGTTTGCATTAAGTACTAAACATAAGGCAAATCTTACAACATGTATTTTTAAAATTTCACTGTTTGTTTATGTGTATGAGTCTCTGTGTGTGTACATACGTGTAGGTACTTGGGGAGGACAGAAGAGAGTGTTAGATGTCTTAGAATTGGAGGTACAGATGGTTGATCCAGACTTGGGGCACTTGGAAGGAAACTTGGGTCTTCTGAAAGAGAGGCAAGAAACCCTAACTAATGAGTCACTGCTCACGTGCGCTTGCGCTCGCGCGCTCTCTCTCTCTCTCTCTCTCTCTCTCTCTCTCTCTCTCTCTCTCTCTCTCT
>CABHPR010106273.1:0-24125 GCA_902168415.1 Peromyscus melanophrys
CACACGCACACGCACACGCACACGCACACATTCACACACATACACATAAATAAATAAATCACACAGGAAGTTTGAAAGACACATTTAAACGCTGAGATCCTTCTCTAAAATAAGGAAACATCCAGGCTATGGACACTGGTTCAAAAGCAGTAAATAAGAGTCTGTTAGGAATCTGATGGAAGGAAGACAAGTATTTAGAAAACAGAAGATTTTTCTGACCAGCTTACTAAAGCTGAATGTAATGCCCAGAGAGGTAACGGCTTCACTTTAAAATTGCTGGGGAACCAGCAACAGCGTTCAAAACTCAATGCTATTCAAATCAAGGATGCTCTACCCTGAACAGCCACCACCTCAGCACTAGCCCCTTCAGCTAGGCCCTGGGTCACTGCTCTTGGGTCCTGGAGGGCAAACCTCATGTCCTTGCCTTGGGTCACTCTCAGGCGAGTTGCAAATGGTCCAAGGGTGTCCCAGATCCCAGCTAAATACCAGTCGAAACTGTTCATCACGACTTTGAAGCACTTGGTGCTTAATCTGAGTTCAGGTGCAATAAAATTTCTAATGTGAAGACGAGCTTATCTGGGGTGGTGGTAGTCGTGAAAGACGTTCTGTAGCTTTTGTCTATTGTTAAATGATCCCTTAGACCTGGGATGCTTGCCATAGAATTGCCTTGACCTGTCTTGTCAGTGTGAACTGTTGGGTATTCTGGTTTCTTTTCACTGCCTCAATTTTTGTGTAATTATAATCCTTTGTTCCACTCCAGGTAGCACTTTACCTCTCTTGCTATTTAGACAACCAAGTAATTGCAGATGGCTATCAAGGCCTATCTTTGCTGTCTCGAGGCCAAGGCCAACCTGTTTAATTCCTTCAACCTGTCCTCCGAAGGCAGCCCCATCCAACCACCTCAATCATTTCTCTGACTCCTCGTCTGAACCCTTTCCAAGAAAATGTCTACAGCTTCCCTGGTCTCAGGCTCCCAGAACAAATGTGGTTTTCAGGTGCCATTTGGTCAGAGTCACTTCCCTACCCCGGGGTTCATCTCTGGAATTCTTCAGGTCTCTTTGGTCTTTTTCTCTTTTCCTATATTCAGGGTGGGTCCAAGGTATTTCACAGCCCAAGGCAAAATGAAACTTCTTTTTCTTTTGTGCTTTGTAATTGGACTCATTTCAGAAGGGCCCACACTCCCCACCCCACCTTGATTTCTGAATTATAGATGAATTGCTAACTTCTCTGGCTGCAAGAGATCATAAATAAATACTAGGTCTTGTAGTGTTTGGAAAGGGCATACATTATGAGAGGCAGCATTGTGGAGGGTGGAGGCTGGCAACTCATTTAATTCCTGAGAGTCTCAGTGTCCTCAGTTAATTAGGAGACCATCAGACAGAGGAGGCTCCAGCGCCTGGGTCCCTATGTAAGCAAATGGAAACCCAACTCAATGTAAACAATCAAGTGAAATTCAAGTTCATCCAATCAGAACCTGTCACTAGCTTCTAGCTAGAGAATTTTCATTGCCACGATCCAAATTCAGCTCTTGCTCTCCCCCAGCTAATCAAATATTTGCTTGGTTTGCATTCACACTCCCCTTTGGAAGCCTTCTCAGCCTGGCCTTTC
Organism: Peromyscus melanophrys; assembly: GCA_902168415.1. NCBI lineage: Eukaryota > Metazoa > Chordata > Mammalia > Rodentia > Cricetidae > Peromyscus > Peromyscus melanophrys. The sequence continues at coordinate 1,609 of CABHPR010106273.1, forward strand.
TGAGAGCCTCTGCTGGAGCTGCCCTGTTCATGAATCACCGTCTGCTCAAAGAAAGCTCTTTAAACTCTCCGTGCACCTTAGTTTATCTTTTATACTATAACAAAAGAGAAAGTGCACATATATAAGAAAAATACACAAAATGGAGTTGGGAAGGTGACTCAGCACTTGCTACAAATCATGGACACTGAAACTAGGGTCCCCAGAAACCCTTGTGCATGTCTGGTGGGCACAGGGGTATGTCTTTAATTCTAGCTTCAGAAAGGACGAGATTCCCCCGGGGCAAGCTGGCTACTGAGACTAGTCACGTTGGTGAGCTCTGGGTTTGACTGAGAGACACTGCCCTGAAGAATAAGGGGGCACAGTGACAGAAGGTGAATCCTGACATCAGCTTCCAATTTCCACACACATGTGAACCCACATGTGTGGCCACATACATGCAAAAACATGCCTATACATGTGCGTACCACACACAGACATTAAAAACAGAAAAAGAAAAATATGCAAAGTTAAGTGTTTTTCCTAACATATTATATAGAGGCGTTTTTGTTGTTATTGGTTTGTTATCATGCTTCAGTTTGCTAAGAAAACAAAATTGCAAAAGCCCCAAAATGATGTAGGAAAAGTTAATGCTCCATAGAGAATAAATAAGAGTTCTGCCTCTCCAGATACAGAGATCCACGGCCAGGCACCAGGCTGAGCTCCAGGAATCCAACTGATGAGAAAGAGGAGAGATACTGCAGGGCGAGGGACGTCGAGATCATGATGGGAGGACGTGCAGAGATGACCGGCCACACTAGTGAAAGCCCATGAACTGTGGACTGGTGGCTGTGTAGCCCCCATGGGACTGGACTAGGCCCTCTGGACACGCAAGATGATTGTTTGGCTTGAACTGTTTGGGGGGCACCCAGGGAGGGGTATCAGGATCTGTCCCTGGTGCATGGGCAGGCTTCTGGGATCTGGTGCCTGTGGTGTGACACCTTGCACAGCCTTGGTGCAGTGGGAAGGGGCTTGGACCTGCCTAGGCTCAGTGAGCTGGGCTCTGCTGACTCCCCTTGGGAGACCACGATTTGGGGGATGTGAGGATGCTGGGTGGCTTGGGAAAGAGGGATGGGGGATGGGAGGAGGGAGGTGGGGGGATCTGTGGATAGTATGTGGAGTGAGTAGAAAATCTCTTAATAAAGAAAAATAAAAGGAAAAAATAAAATTATTTACTAAACTAAAAAAAAAAAAAGAGTTCTGCCTCTCCCCTGCAAAAGCCTTCCAAACCCTGAGTGATCTGTTTAAATATGTACCAGGTCATTTTTAATCCTAATCCTATCAGAGAAGAGTCTGTGGGTAGTCTCTGCCAATATCACCCTATTAGAGCCCAGCGATAAAGTTAAAACACACAAATTATCAAATTCATTTTTTAAAGTCAATTTTTTTTCCTACAAGAAACTTTAAATAAAGGTGTTGCTGCATAGCTTAACAAACCTTCAGTTCGGTTTAACGAGCACAGTGTTGAGCACTCCCAGTCTTGTTCAGAAGCAAAAACAATTCAGCTTGCACATCTTTTCTAATCTTTAATGTTCTTATTGTTAGGATGATCAGCCTCCTAATAATTTCTGGCCAGCCTTCCACAGGATGAAGAGAAAACTGGTTCACCCCCTACCTCCACTGAACACTTCAATGTGCTGAATTCTGGCCTAGGATCCACTCTACAACTTAATACCTCCTTCCTGGCTGCTGCCATTCGTGGCTTATGGTTCTTAGCGAAGCCCACCTCTACAAATTGACCTGTGTTCAAAACAGCCCAACCCTAAGGCTAAGAGCCCTGTTCCTTGCATGCAATGACTGACTAATGGAAGTGTGAGACTTTAGGCACCATGCATTCTGATATGCACCTGTAGTCCTAAGCAGCAAGATCACTGGGACCTCAGATTCAAGATCAGTCTGGGCAGTTTGGCAAGACCTAAGCTCAATTCACTGATTAATTGATTGAAGCTCTTAGAAATGAATAAATATTTTATTACAAGTACACTGTGGTTCAGCTTTTACACCAGTCTTGTTTCCTTCTATCCCCTACATTTGGAACATGCACACTCTCCCATAATCTCTTACACCTAAGTCAGATCCTGTCCCCCACAGAACCCCATGAGGTTCACAGAGGCACAGTTTGAAGTGCAATCAACTATATAAACAGCTGGCCTGCTGGCAGTAAAGACTCTCTCGCTGGTTTTAGGGAAAGTAGAGACAGCCCCTGGCATGCTATTGAAACTTCCACCTATGGAAATGTGGGCCTGTGCACCAGTGGAAATGAATGCCTGGGTCGATGCACTGCATCTCACATTTGGACATATGTTACCGGGATCAACCGATGCTTTGGGGAAATACAACACAGCTGAGAGAGCAGTTAATCACCAATTAAAGTATAGATGTTTAAACCTAGGGCCTCCTTAAACAGCAAATAAAGAGACTCTCATCTTTAAAGCCAGAGGGCAAGAACAATTTAGGAGGGATTGAAGATTGAAGCCTTCAGAGGAAGCTGTATTTTCAACCCAGACACATTCGCGTCACCAAGTTCAGGGACCTATTTGGAGAGTAGTGGAAACCAAAGCGTCAGAGGGGAGAATACCAAACATTCAAAACTCTTAAATACCCATATTTTTCTGAGCTCCCTGGGCCTGCAGAAATGGCCCCTTCCTTCCAGTTAAATGTCAGTGATTCTGGAACTCAACTATTCCCACTTCTTGACTCAACTATTCCCACTTCTTGGCCACCAGGCCAACAACTAGAGTCAAGTCAAAAAATACAGCCCTATGGAAGAAGCACTGGGTGTGGTGATATAGTGTGTCCCCCAGTGCATTGTCCACCCTAATAAAGCTTATATGAGGATCAGAGGAAAATGCCAGCCACTATAGTAAACATAGAAGTTGGGCAACGGTAGCATACACCTTTAATCCTAGCATTCGGGAGGCAGAGATACATCCAGATCTCTGTGAGTTCAAGGATACACAGGAACAGAGCCAAATGTGGTAGCACAGGCCTTGAATTCCAACACTAGGAATTCCAACACTAGGCCCCATGACTGGATATTGGTGGCATTACAAGAAGAGAGAAGGACCAGAGGACTCATACATCCACACACACTCTGTGTCTCTTATACCACCTGGGGACTCCGCCAATAAGAAGACTACCTTGAACCTCTGTAATTATGAGCTAAAATAAGCCTTTTTTCTGTATAAAGTATTCATTCAATCTCAGGCATTTCATTATAATAATTAAAGAGTAATACCATGTGAGACTACATATATATATATGCTAAGATTGATCTTATTCTTGATTTTAAAATAAATTAATAATATAATAATCTATTCATTTTATAAGTCTCTAGTTCTTCTATGTAAACTAACTGGCATTGAAGAGTCATATTAGAATGGAAATTCCAGCAGTGAGCTTTCTTCTTGTGAAACATGCAGGTCAAAACAGAACATTTCTAAAACATACACAACAAAAATGTTCTAGAAAGGAATACAGTTGCTCAGAAAATAATGCTAAACACTTGACAAATAGAATTTTATGAAATAAAAAGCTCCTCATAGCAAAGGAAATAATTAATCATGTGAAGAGATAGCACATGGGAGAACAGAAAAATCACTACTAGCTACATATCTAACAGGAGATTAATATATAGAAAACACAAATAATTCAAAAGATACGAGTAAATAATCAACCCAATCAATGCCAGACTAATAAAAGGAATAGATCATTCTTGAAAGAAGACTCTAGCCAGGCATGGTGGCACACGCCTTTAGGTTCAGCACTTACAAGGCAGAGGCAGGCAGATCTCTGTGAGTTCAAGGCCAGCCTATTCTACATAGTGAGTTCCAGGACAAGAAGAGGTACATAGTGAGACTCTGTCTCTAAGAACAAAAATCAACCAACCCACCAACCAAAAGGATGACTATAAATAGCCAGTAAACAAAGCACTGCAGCCCAGTTAGGACAGCAGTCTTTAAAAAAACAACTATCAATAAATGCTACTGAGAACACAGATGAAAGGGATCCTTACACACTGCTGGTGGGAATATAAATTAGTCCAACCACTATGGAAATAAATATGCAGGTTCCTGGAGAAACTAAAAACAGACCTACCAAATGATAATCTATATCACTCCACTCCTTGAGTATTTACCCAAAGTTGCATAGGCCAACATATCAACAGATGCTTGCACATCAATGTTTATTATAGCTCTATTCACAACAACTAAATTATGGAATCAACCTAGGTGTCCATTAACAGGTCAATGGATTGAGAAAATAAAGTATATGTTGGCAGATGTGTGTATGAGAGAGAAAGAGAGAGAGAGTATGTGTGTAAAATGGACTCTTATTCAGCTATAAAAATGAAATTATGTTGTTTTCAGGGAGATATGTGTAACTGAAGATTATCATAATAAATCAATTAAGTCAGTTTTAGGCAAATATTGGACCTTGGATTTTATATAGCTATACAACCCATATATATATATATCATAAATGTAGAAGTGAAAGTGTCTGAGGCAACAAAGGGAACTACCATGAGGAAGGAGGGGAACCATGTCTTCTGTTCTCTTTCACTTTTTAGACAAGTCTCACTAAGTTGTCCAGGCAAGCCTTGAACTTGCAATCCTCTTGCCTCAGCCTCCCAAAGGAGCTGGCATTATAGGTCTGCACACTGGTTTCAGAGTATATAAACACTTTTGTACCCTGGACCTCTCCCCATGAGCACCACTACACAGACACAGCATCCGTAATGGAGATATTCCTATCCCTTCCCCAACCTTTCTCATCTTGGAACATGGCATAGGTTGATAAGTTGAGAGTAATAAGAGCATAGAAGTGAACTACAAATCTTTTTCCTTTATCCCCTGTGTCTAGCTCCCCATGTGTGTATGCTGTGTGAGCATCACATACTTCTATGTTCGTGCTTCTGGGTCTCCCATGGGTGTTCTTCTTTCAGTCTTGACTCTGCACTGCCCATTCTCTCCACTGCAGTTTAGAATGCTGTTTACCAAGTAATCTTATCTTTCCTTGCACTGTAATGAGAATGCAAACTTCTTGCCACAGCCTATAAGTCTGATCCAATACTCTCCACCTCTCCTCTATTATTAATTTTACATTTTTATCAATTACTGTACAATTAGATTTGAAACAGCATTCTTTAATTCCACCCTTTTTTTGTAGGTAGTAGCTCAAGGGCAGTAGAGCTGGGACCTCTGCTCCAGGGTCTCTTCCCAGGTACTGGATAGATCAGTCTGTCATTTCACTGATCGGTTGGTGAGGGTCTTCTTCCCAGCTTACTCACCTGGTAGTGGGTGGTATTTAGTTCACTTGGGTGTCTGAGGATGTCAGTTATTCACTACTTACTCACCAAAGACTGCCCCTGGTTACTTGCCACAGGTGAGGCCCTTTAGAAGGGCCCGATTCTCCCTAGGGTTCTGAGGCAGAGTATGCCATGTTGAACCTAACCACGTTCTGTTAAGCACGGCTAAACGTTCTTGAGAATATTAATTTGACACTGAGCTTTCCTTAAATGTTAATTATAAGCATTCTCTAATACGTTCCTTTTGTAGATGAATAAAATGCTAGAGAGCAGGCAACACAGGCCTTTGAATAGTGGCAAATAGACTTTGCCTTATGCCTAGTCACCTAGCGGCAAGAAATGTCAACCAAGTTGCCCCTTATCTAGTGTGGATCCAAATTACCTCATGGCAGCCCATGACTCCTGTTCCAGGAGGTCTCTCCAAGTCACAACCATTCTAGACAATCAACCTTCACTGGTATTAGAAGACCACATGCAGGCAAGACCAATCCTTAGTGGACTTTTGATAACCCTGAAGCTATTCTCACTCCAGATGGGAAAGGGAGTACTTATTAGTGACTCAGTAAGAGGCTCATGATTGGTGAAACTGGAAGCTATTCAGTGATTGGTGTAAATCCAATCCTTCATTTGCATGGCATACCTATGCTACACGTACCTTCTCCTGGCTATGTAACCAGATGTCTCCTGGAGACATCTCCTGGTTCACCTACATATATGCAGACATACTTATACATGAAATGTCTTCTCCCAAATGTATTTCTTGCCTTCCTGTGATTTTCATCACATGTCCCATGGGTTGAGGTGGTAACAAAATGGGAGCAGTGCCAGAGGCTAACAGCAGCAGAGAAGGTAGCACACACTACCCTGGTGGCAGCAACGTGGCAGTGTTCGGGGAAAATCATAGCTGAAGAGGTCCTGAGAGAGGACAGAAGCAGAAGTAAATGGGAAGCAGTGGAAGTAGGAATGGCAGAGAAGACGATAGAGCTTCAAAAAAGGAAGACAGCAAAGAGCAAAGACCACAGAGGCCAGGGCGTCCGTGGCCGCGGGAAGAGTGCACAATAGCTGCTTGGCCACGAAACCTGAGGGTCTGCACACCCATGGTTCAAAAGTGATAACATCGGTTGACACTGACTGCTGAGGATTTCACAGCAGCTGAGTGCCTGGTTGCTGGCAATTGGAACTCGGGGCCTGAAACTGGAGTGCCTGAAAGTCTCTGGCATTTAAGGTCTGGGCTATAAGTCTCTTGTTCTAGGGGCTTGGAGCTGTAAGCCTATGGGTCTGTCAGCCAAGTCTGCAAGCCTTAGGCACTCAAGCATCTAGTACCACCTACACTGGAACTATTCATTGCCTGAAACATCCACGGAGAAGAGCAAAACGACCCCTGCTGTCTCACTGGTAACACATAGGTTGTTCAGTAGAGCAGCTCAAAATGTTGTCGTTTGCTTCACCACCAAAGTAAACCCAAAAGACAGGGCCAGGCAGAGACAGAAATGGAGTCAGATAGACAGAGAACTTGAGCAAGAAGTTATTTCTTTATAACCTGATCTCAGATATGGCATAGCCTCACATTTGCCACACGCTATCTAATGGAAAGAGTCTGAGGAGGGGATTACACAGGGTGTCACAAAAGGAGGTGAGAATCCCTTGAAGCCATATCAGAAGCTACTGAACCTAATCTACAACACCTCGAACTTCTGACCCCCCCTCCAACCCCTACACCCAGCCCTCTTCTTCTGTCCTTTAATTTTTAACTTTAATTTGTTTTCTTTTCATGTGCATGCACTCTTTGCCAGCATGCATGTCTGTACACTCTGTGTGCAGTGCTCCCGGGGACCCCGAGAAGGTGTCGCATCCCCTAGGCCTGGAGTTACCAAACAACACAAGCCACCGAGTGGGTTTAAGAATTGAATCCCAGTTCTCTGGAAGAACAGCCAGTGTTTTTAACTGCTAAGCCATTGTGATGGCTAATGTCTTCAGTTTAAATTACTGTGCTTAATAGGTCTATAAAACAAAAATGCCTCTAACCTATAAGCCCAACTCGTCCAAAGACAGGTAACTTCCTGGAGTGCTGGGGGCTGTTTTTTCATGTAAGATAATAAGCATGTGTTTCTGCTTCTGTAAACATGTTCAGCTGCCCCAACTGCACAGGATGTGCCTGATCACGTGTAGGAGGGAGGTGTAGGCAGAGGAAGGTAGGAAGTACATCAGGATGTATGCTTGCCCTTGATTGGACAAAGGCGGGAAGTATGCAGCTTGTGAGTTTTGCCTTTGTAAGCCCCCAACTAATGTCATTTGGGACCATAGTCTGGGAATCCTGGGTATGGACCTGGCCAGTGTCTATTGTTCTGGCCAGTATTTAATAAAGCTTGCTTCAAATTTGGCTCAAAAATTGTGGTATTGGTCTTCTTCTCACCCAGCGGGATTAACACCATCCCTTTAACCCCCTTCTTGTCCTTTAACACAATAAGCTGGACTTTATCCTTTAGGGCCTTTGCTTACTCATTCCTGCCAGGAAGGCTTATCCACCCTGATCATGTGGCTGATTGCCTCTCACTAACCCATCTCCACTCAGGCATCCCTGCCTTTCCCTGAACACAACAGCTATTACCATCAGCCTCAGTGCCTTGCTGTCTCTCTCCCTAGCCCTGGCTTATTTAGAACTTGAAACCAAATCACTAGACCAATCACCCCTTTCTAGAATCAAAACAAACACCAGGAAACAAAATCACTTAGAGCTGACCACACTGATGTGCAGACAGTAGAGAGAGCCCCAAAGCTGCCAAGCGTCAAGTAAGTGAAGAGGAGCCAGTGGGCTACTCTATCCCACTTCTCCCGGACATGACATGCGCCTTGTTGTCCTCTAGGGCTGCCGTAGGCTCTAACTGGATGCTGTGCAGGTACCCAGTAAGAATGCAGCTCAGTTGGTACAAGGCTTGCTAAGCACAGTTGTCCATGCCTATAATCTCCACACTGTGGAGACAAGAGGATCCGGAATTCAAGGTCACTCTCAGCTAATAGAGAGTTCAAGGCCAGCCTATACTACCATGAGTATATGAGCAATACAAATTAAACTTGGTGGGCTATAAAAAAAAACTTAATACAATATACAGTGGTCAGAACTGAAACCAATACACGCAAATAGCAAAACAGTATTTTTTAAATAAATACTGTAGCTTGTATTTATATATGTGTGCATCCATCCATCCATATATATATATATATATATATATACACATATATATACAAATATGTAACAATAATAATGAGGAAGAGGTTATCAACTTGAGAATGAGAGGAGTGAGAGGAAGGGGACATGGGACAGGCTGGAGGGAGGAAAGGGAAGGAGAAAGGTGATGTAATTGTTTTACTTTAAAATGTATACTAAAAACATTATCTATTTTATTTTAAAGAGGACATGCCAGGAGGTGGTAGTGTATGGTTTTAATCCCAGCACTCAGGAGGGAGAGACAGGTGGATCTCTGTGAGTTTGAGGCCAGCCTGGTCCTCAGAGTGAGATCCAGGACAGCCAGGACTACACCGAGAAACCCTGTTCTGAAAAACCACAAAATAAAAAATAAAAAATAAAAAAACAAGAAAAAGAAAAAGAAAAAAAATCAGGGGGATATGAGGTTGAGAGGGGTGGAGATGGATTTGAGAGGATTTATAGGAAGAGGGGGTGAATATAATCAAAATGCATTGCATGCATGTCTGAAATTTTCAAAGAATTAATACCATTATATCTTAAGGAAAGGAAAGAAAGAGGCACACAAACAGGTTTCAGTGTTTGCCTGAATTAAATGTTTGCACAAACTAAGATTAATTTACCATTAACTTTTAATTTTCCTCTCATTTTCAAAGAGCAATTAGTGTTCATACATGTTTATATAAAAACAGAAAAATGTTTATCCCTAGAATAGAGGTGTGGGCCTATATGCTTGAAGTGGGAATAGTTTCAGTTAAATCTCTGGTGTGCGATGTATAACAATTTCAAATCACACCTCTGGGGAACAGACAGTCCTAAAACTTAAAGCTGTGAGAGATCGAGAAGTCTGGATGCCTGTGAGAGGAAGCTCTTCATTTTACGGCAAGTCCAAGCACGCAGCGCTTTCAGAACAGGTTCATAAAACTTGCATGGTGGCTTCTTCCAAGCTCCAAGGATGTTTGACCAGAGTCTAGGCACTTCTCAAACAAAGACACTGTGATTACAGCCCGACATTGATAAGGAATTTTTTTTTTCACCTAAGCAGTTGATTTCTAAAAGGTCCAGGTTTCATTTGTTGAATTTAAGACAAGATTTAGTTAGGCAAACAAGCCTGCGCTTGGGTTGTCCTCCTGTAACGCTGGTAGGTAGGAGGATACGGACGTCTGCTTTGGTCAGAGCTGAACAAGGTGGCCTCACCATTGCGACTGGAGAACTAAGGCCACCCCAGCGTGTATCAGTCCTTACAAAACAGTCACAGGACACTCTAGCCAACCCACAAACACCGTGGAATAAACAGTGAGACCTGCTTCAGTTAGCACTTACAGTGAATCTGAGGGGAAAAAGCTGACTCCCAGTTGCTGTTGCCTTCGGGATCAGCTGCTGCGGGGGACTTCTCCAGAACACGTGAGTCTTTTCCCATTATAACTTCACTCACAAAACTGGTGTGTTTATTTTTCTTTAGATTTTTGTCAAAATATTCTCCTGAACACACCAGTTTTGTGAGGAAGAGGGAGGGAAGAAAGGAAGGAAGTCTTCCAAAGGATAAATTTGTCTTCCTGGGACAGAGAAGTATCCTTTAGCTTAAAACCAAAACAGGAGGCAGGGGATTGGAGATTATGCCATACCCTTTGATAAATAAAATATTAACCAATTAAGATTTCCTTACATTAACTCACAAAGTTAACTAGAACCTCCAGTACCACCAGAAAAATAAATACCAGTGATAATACAGAAGTGATCATTTAATTTAATCAACTAAATAAAAGAAGCAAATACAATTTTGAAAATAAAAATAAAATTAACTGCAAAAATCTCAGCTATGGTTACAGTGTCAGGGCTCTAGCTCTGCTAGGAACAAATTTAGTTCTAAAGCCATAGCTGTTCCAAGCAGCACATTGCTGTCTTATGAAAATCCACATAAGTCATCAGAAAAGAATTTGAGTTAGAGAAATAAATGTAAAAGGTACTCACCATTTGCTAAAAGTGGCACTAAGGCATTGAGCAATTGTTACGTGTTCAACTGGGAAGTCAGGCAGGGTCACAGGGATCCCTTATCATTTACATTAAAGGAATCCTGAGTAGGTCAGATATTTGAGCATGAGCTTGGGACATTACAATGAAAACAATCTTAAATAATCTTAGAGATTTTTCTAATGGTAATACAAAGTCAGAAAGTAAGATTTTTAAATTTGATGCCACAACAATGAAACATTTCTATATAGTCTACCAAATCCCATAAAATCAAAACAAACTGGAAATAATATTTGCATTCAATATTTTTTAAAAAATGAAAATCAGTTGAGAGTGGTGATTTACATCTATAAACCCAAAACCAGCCTGTGCTACATAGGAAATGCTAGGCCATTCAGGGAATATAGAGAATCTATTTCTTTAAAAAGAGAAAAGTCTAATTTTGTTAATACAAGGAGATTCTAGGCATTGATTTTAAAAAAATCAAAGACTAATGAGGAAGCGGGGAGGATGGCTTAGTCAATAAAACACTGCTACGCACCCATGAAGACCAGACATAAAAAGCCAGGCATGGTGTTGCATACTTATAACTCTGTGTTCCCTAGTGTTGAGGACACAGAGATGGGAGAAGTGCTGGGGGTCCTCTGACCAGCCACCCTGGGCTGTTTCTCACACACACACACACACACACACACACACACACACACACACACACCACACACCTGCTGTCTTACTTAGGGTTTCTATTGCTTCTATGAAACACCATGACTAAAGCAACTTGGGGAATAAAGGGTTTGATTGACTTCCTCTTTCTTATCACTGTTCATCACTGATAGGACAGGAACTCAAACGCAGAAGGAACCTGGAGGCAGGAGCTGCTGCAGGGGCAATGGAGGGGTGCTGCTTACTGGCTTGCTCCTCGTAGCTTGCTCAGCCTGATTCCCACAGCCCAGGATGGCACCACCTACAATGGGCGGGGCCCTCCCCCATCTGGTTAGTCATTAGGAAAGTGCTCTACAGGTGTGCCCACAGCCTGATTTTTTTAAGGAGGCGTTTTCTTGATGGAGGTTCCCTCTGAGATGACGTTAACTTGTGTCAAGTTAACGTCAAACTGTCCAGCCCATCTGCAGGTATATGATTGTGCACATACACGCAAAGACCAATTAAAGAATGATTTTAAAATCTGAAATAAAACTGAGCATCTCTCCCTCTCCTGTGACTAGTGAAACCCAGAGAGTCTGATAACAAACAGCAATGGCACATGCAGAGACGCAGGCACACACTGGTACTGATGGGAGTGTGAAGGGACCCACCACTGTGGAGAGCAATGGGTAACATTTATCAAAACTTAAATGCGTATACTTTTGACCCCTATCTCCTGCCTCTAGGAATTAATCCTGTGGGGATATTTATGAATGTACAAAACAATATATATGTAATAATCCTCACTGCAGCTCTGTTTGTATTAGCAAGAGTTTGAGAAATTCCAGGAATCATGCATTTTACTAAATAAGTCATGGGACATGTAAACTCTGGCAGACACTCTTGCTTGTCTTCTATTTTGCTAATCCTCTTCCCCAGCCCTGGAGATTATCGTGAAGGGTCTGTGTCAATGGTGGTCATTCCATTTACCTTTCTGAGCTCAATAAGATATCCAGTTACTGTCTCAGGGGGGACTGAGTGGCTGGGAAATAGGAGCAGGAAGGAAATTCACCTTACACTGAACACCGTTTAGAACTCTCAAATTGGGTCCTATGGATGTGTACATGTGAACTATACACACTATTTTTAATTTACATCACCATATAGTTGTAGTCTAAAAGCTGAAGCAGACAGTTTTCATTTTCACAAGTTTTTAAGGCAGTAGTAGAGTTGGGAATACAGTTCAGTGGTAGTTGACAATAAGTCTTCTGTGAGTCTCAGTGAGTCCCAACCCATATAGTTTTCTGTTATCTGTTTTGTTCATTAGTTTATTTGTTTTGCCCAGTGAATGTACAGGATAAGTAAGTGGCTGATGAGTATAAACTCAGAGAAGTATCCCATTCAGTCTCTTGTCTCTAGCCTGTTCATACAGATATAGCTGAACATTTAAGACTGAATAATATATAAGGAAATGTATCCCTTGTTGTTCTGGAACCTGGAAGTTCAAGATCAAGGTAGAAGCAGATCAGGTGTCTGAGGAGGGCTGCTCTCTGCTTCCAAAAGTGTGCTTGATGCTGCATCCCCCATGAAAAAACAGTGTCCTTGAACAGCGGAAGAGGAAAAAGAAAGTGAACCCTTTCCACAAGCCCTTTGCATGAGAAATAACCCAGTCACAGAGCAGGAAGCCTCCTGCCCTGTCACCTCCCAGAAGACTCATCTGGAGAGTAGGTTTCAATATGAATGTAGGAAGGAACACCATTCAACCACAATGATGTCTGCCACTGTGTGTTGGTTTCATGATTGTAGGCAGGTATTGTAATTTCGTGAATTAGAGCTCAGCTCACTCAGAGTCAAACAGGAAAATAATGAAATTCAATGTTCCAACACTTCCAATAGTTTAAATACTAATTTAGACCAGGATCCGTGCCAGCCTTTACTGGGCACTCCATTGAATAGTGTTACTTCTGCTGTGCTCATTAAATTAGAACAGATTTAAATGAATTTGGGAGTCAACCTTTGGGGAACTGGTCAACATTTCTTAAAGTAATCAGAAACGCTGAATTGGGAGCTATAAAGCTAAGACTAGGATAATTCCTGGTTTTGTCAAGAGTACTCTAGACAGTTGTGTTATACTCTTAACTTTGTCTGATCATTGAAATCACTTGGAAGACTTTACAGCTGGTGCTTGGAATCCAATGACAGAGACTCCAACTTGGTAGTCTGGGCTCAAGTTTAGTCATCTGAATGCTTTAAGCTTCTTGGGTTGTTTGAATGTGCAGCTAAGGTTAGGAACTACCAGCATGAGTTCATCAAAGCATCCGAGTTGGTGTTGGTAGAGGTTTGGATGGCTTGTCCATTTCATCTATACATTAGAAGTTTCACTTGGGCTTTATTCTCTGTATTTGAAAAAAAAAATCCTCTCGTCTTCCTTATAGTCTTCCTGAATGTCTTCTAGACTCTCACCACCACTGTTATCCGACTGGTTACTAGTTTACAAACCCTGACAGCAGCTGGAAGCCTGCCTCCACCAGGGTCCTCTTCATAAGACAGTCAACCTACTGACTGAGCATACCATCCAGGCAGGGCCTGTTCACCACACTGCTTTGTTCCTAGGGCAAATATTTCAAGTGCTGATTTGATTCATGGGCACAGCAGCCCCTTCCCTTTAGTTTCCTTTCCTCCTGTTTGTTTTCAATTTTGAATGGATTAAATAATGATGCTCACAAATGGTACCCAGAAGCAAACAATTACAGAATGTTTTATTTCGTTTTCAGATATCCAGGAGAAGAACTGGCTGCAGTAGAACCATAGCCGCAGGATCTCCATGACTGGGGCAACAGAAGGGTATCTGAGAGGAGTCTTGGTGATGGTCCAGTATTGATGGTGTAGCTGAAGCCAAAGACCTTGAACCAGACCAACAACTCATGACACAATGTTCATTTGCAAGAAAAGCTGTTTGGACAAAAGAGTCTACTGCACAACACACCACAGTTCCTGATACCATTAAGACAAACAAATATGTATGTGATGGAGAAGCAGGCAAGATGGAGGAGGGAGGTGGGGGTTTTTATTATTTTTTTCCTCTTCTTTTGGGCAGCAGGCTACAAGAGTGGAGGGCAGACATGGAAGGACTGGGAAATGATTAGGATTGGGGTGTGTGGTAGTTTGAATGTAATTGGGCCCGATAAGCTCATAGGGAGTGGCACTATTGGGAGGTGTGACCTTGTTGAAGGAAGTGTGGCCTTGTTGAAGGAAGTGTATCACTGTGGGGACAGGTGTTGAGGTCTCTTTTGCTCAAACTTCCCTGAGTGTGACTGACAGTCCACTTCATGTTGCCGTCTGATCAAGATGTAGCCAGTACCATGTCTGCCTGCACGCTGCCATGCTCCCCACCATGATGATAATGGACTAAACCTCTGAACATAAAAAATTATGTTAAAAAAAAGGATAGACTGCAGCAGGAAAGGGGAATTTGAGGTCAGAGCATGGGTCCATATGTCAGCCTGCCATTTGCCCACTCAGCATCACTATTAAGACTCAATTTTCTAATTAGCAGGTAAATAACAATACAGGTGTTAAAATAATTAAATGTGGTATGTGAAAAGCACTTCCTAAAGTATAAAATGTTTTTAAATATTAATCATATGTTCATAAGAGAAATGTGTAAGTGTTATGCAACCTTCTAAATTGATCCTATATACCAGTTCCTAACTGTCATCTATACAGAATGGCATCATTTCCTGTGTCTGTCATTTCTTGCCTCTCTAACCTATCAGATCCTACATACCTATCTAACACTTAACTCAATTACCTTTACTCTCACCATTATTGATAGGACTAAAATTTGCTCTCTAGAAGCAGGTATATCATGACAGACATTTTCCTTTTGTCCAGTAGACTCTTCAGAAGGAACCTATTAGGACTTCTCATTCATTCATTCTGCAAGTGTGAGTTGAGAATTTGTCAGACAGAAAGTACTGCACAATCATCTGCATCTGAAAAATGATTTAAAACATCCCTGGAGCTTAAGTATTATAGAGGAATGTGAGAAAGATGATGGTATTAGAAAAACCTCTCAGATTCCAGCATCAGAAAACCATCTTACACAAAGTGAAGCTCACAGAACTCTCCAGCCCAAGCTGAGCTGCACAGTGTTGGTGCTCAGGCACTAGGAGCAGAAAGGTCTGAGTGTTCAAGACAACAGTTTATTCAAATATCTGAAAGATGTTCAGTACACCAGAAGAGGAGGGAAGTTGCAAGAGGAGAGTCTGGGAAGGCAAGCATTCATCATTCATCACAAGCCTTAGAAACCCTTTGAAGGACTTAATAGTCATTAAAATGTTTGAGACTGAAGAATACACAGCCACATTTCTATACTTCCATGTGTTTGTTCTGTTCCAGTTGTTAGATTGCAATTTGGAACAAGCATTTGAGGGGACCCTGATGAGGTAAGGACCCTGGATGTCCTGCTTCTGAGGATGGGTGGTTGTGGCCACATCTGGTGGTGTGATAAATGAGGTTTGGAGAGACACGGAAGGAAGCAGTGATCCTAACACAAATCTGATAGTGTCACTATTGATCAAAACTCTTCAAAGTTTGCCTATTCTTGGAAAATTTTTCAGAATTCTTAAGATGCTGTAACGTGCCCTATAGTCTGCCTCTACATTCCCTCTCCATTCTATGCACTTGCCCTCTCTGCTACTTGTGTGTACCAATATCTTTGGAATAGAGGATGATCATGTAGTGTGTCTAAAAATACTTTGTACAAGGCATAACTGTTTGGTTCATAACAGTACTCCAAGAGCAATGGATAATGTGATTCCTAGACCTGCACAGCTTTGGAACTGAGTGGGGTGATAGGAAAATGAAGAAATGACAGACACACAGATAGAAAAATTGGGATCAGGTAGGCTGTGCATTCTGATGGAGACGTAGCAACACCCACCCAGAAATCCAGCACATTTATTACATAGGGTGCTAACCAGACGGAGGTGGGCTAGCTTACATCAGTAGGAGGTCTCTTAGGGGAGCAGTCTCAGGTTGTGGTCATCTGAGAGGAAGAAGCTGAGGCTGATAGTTTATTCATATGGTTTTAGCTAAAGGTCAACTGTTTGTCAATATTTGTACTTGGATCAGGGGAAGGCTTTGACATTTCCATGGGTCTGAGGCATTGGGGTTCTTGACACGGCTGTGCTCTTGTCAAGAATACACATTCACTAAGGATTTCATTCACTCCCCACAGAAGGGAGTAATTTAAGAGATGTTTAAAAAGCCAGACCAATGACAGGAGAAAAGACAAGTGGCCGTTAAGGATGAAACAAAAGTTTATGGTGTGAGTAACAGGGTGGTTTGGGAAAACAGTCTGGAAAAGAGCCAGAAAAGCAGGCCAATGTAGCCTATGTGGACCTTGAGGTGGCTGCAACATCAGGCAGGGGCGCTAAACAGCTGATAGGATACAAGTACTTCACACCTGTCAGATTATTTGCAAGGCATTATAATATATATTATCTCACATAATTAACTAAAGCCAACTGCAGCTAGAAATAATTAGCTATCCGACCTAACTTTAAAGTAGGCTCTACATAAATTATGGTTGTGAAGACTAGTTCCTCTGGACAAATGAGCAATTTATCCTGGAGGAGTTAAAGAGTACATGATGAGTAGAATCACTTCATTTCCTGAGTTTCCCTATAGCACAAAGCAAAGCATATTTCAATGGCTTGGTGAATGGCTTTATTCCCACAGATGAGTTTTCTTTTCCCCGTGTTTCACATGAGTCATTACAGGGTCCAGTTCATTTCATACAATCCCAACAGGCCAAAGAGGGAAACAGCCTCCCTCAACAGCCCTTGTCACTCTGTTGCTTCCTAAATCTCTGTTTGTAAGGATTTTGTCATTTCCTGCTCTGGGCAGGGAGCCTTGAAAAGTTAAATCTGTTAAATATTTATTCTTCACAGTTATATAGTCGGTACATTTTTGCTATGAACCCAGGAGCAACATTCTGCATTCAAGACACACTTCCACTCTGTCTTCCAAGCCTTCAGACTTCAAGCTGCTCATCGGTAGGATAAGCACTTTGCTCTATGGTATTTTAGAACAGTATTTATTATTCATGGATGGTCTTGGCAATGCAAAACACAGTTCCTCCTTCCAAGGGAATAACTGATGGTTTGCTCTAAGCCAAATATGAGTGATCATGGATGGCCCAGCAACATGGATTCTGGTTGCTCCAAGGGACATGTTCCACCATGAAAACAGTTATACAAACTTTTATAGTCACAGAACAGAAGACAGCCATAAGTCAATGTGTTTACTACATACACTGGTGAGGTCCACAGGTAGGTGTGTTATAGCAGAGCATGGAAACTCTGCTGAAGGTTTCAGGTGCATATCTAATGATGGTCTCTCTGCTTTGGGGAAGAACATCACCATGCTGGTAGTCTTCTGAGTTAATGCATTCCAAATGTTTTATCTGATTGTGGAAAGAGATGTTAGGGTAGATACAAAAGGTGAGTACTAAATCAGTTAAGGGAACTAAAAAACAGCCTCAGACAATTTTGACTGTGAAGCTGTAACATTCCACTGTCCACATCACGAAGTTCATATTAGTTAATAAGCCTTGTGGTGTCTTCAACAGAAGTGTGGCTTTTGTCTAAGAACTTAACATAACAAGAGTAGCCAAGCACATGAGGATCAAGAGGGCTAGTTTCTTAAAGCACACTCTTATGTCCATACCCAAGTGGTAATTGTTCTAATGAATCTGCACTTTGAGCAGCTATCTGGTGATATTTATGCACACCAATGTTTGATAATTTTTTATGATGTAGGAAATTCCTATCTTATAGCCTACCATCAGAAAAAGTATGCTGAACCAGAACAAGCAGCACATGAAAAAATATTTGAATCTTTAAGTAAGAAAAAAAATACCATGGGAGGAAAAAAGAGTTTACCTGCCTTCTACTAGAGTAATTGCTGAAGGACCAAGTTATCACTGTCTTACACGTAACTAGCAGATATTATTCGTTGACTGCAAAAAGGTAACTGAGGATAAATATAACGAAAAGGGGGTGCTTTACAATTCCTAAGAGTAGGGAAAATAATTCTTAGGCTTTGTGGTTTTGTTTTAAAATTTGCTGCTCATCTTGTTTAATTGTTTCTCTTTGTTTAAGAGCTTTTCAATAATGTTTCTTTAAAGGTATGACAGGACTGAGTCCCTAAATTAAACTCTCAATTGTCCACAAACCTTTGTTTGGTTTTCCAATATCTATACTAGAACACATAGAAAAGTCGTGTAATGTATAAATATACATGATATTATATGTAAAGTCATTGTTTATAATATAAACTATTGTTCATAATACAAATTGAGATATTGTAAATGGCTAAAACTCTTGTGCTCCAAGACAAATAAATACTGTATTTGAAAGACTCTGGACAAATAGAAGTAGATAAGACGAGATCTTGTGGAAGTGCATGATCTATATTTCTTAAATTTGAAAGAGAAGAAAAATTATTTCTGTGAATATTTTTATTTACAGATATATTTTATTCAGGTGCTAAAAAGTTAATTTTTAAATGTGTCTCTTTTGTCAAATAAGTAGAAAACTCCATTATCTATTAATTAAACATAGGTAAAAAGTAACAGACAGTGATCAGAAGAGAGATACATATTATGCATGCAGGGAAAATTAAAACTTGAGATGTTGGGGGGTGTGCTTTGATGTATGAAAGAGCCATTGTTGATGTGGGACAAAACCTCCCCAGTGTGGGACAGAGATTAAAAAGGAGGGAGTTGCTAGCAGATCAAGGTCAACTGAGATATATGAATAACATAAATGCTATTAATCTAGTATTGAATGAATCACAGGAGTTCAGCGGGGTATGGTTATGCGGCCGAATTCGAGGCAGGAGTGTTTTATGTCACTTGGTATTAGATAATGAGCAAATTCATCAAGATTCCTAAATACCATCCAAACTGGCACAGAAGCAGCTTAGAGGAGCCTGAGAGAACAAACCAAAGGACTAGATCTGAGGCTGAGAAAGGTAATAGGGATGTTCAAACAGTGCAGTGAGGTTCGGTACTTGCAGGCATCCATACAATCTCACTCTGCAGGAAACGGCGTGAGAAAGGATTTCTTAGTTGGATTGGGAGCAGCTTATTATGTCTTATGTGGCCTCCCTCATTATGTCCTCATTTGATAGTCAGAAAAGATGCAGGCAGTACTACCTTAAAAGACTGGATACTGGAAAACGTGGAGTTCTTTTCTTCTGTGATTCATTTAAAATACAAAATGAATCGCTTCTCCTTTCTCCAGGGAAACTCTAAAGTAACTAAACAAGGAGCATTCGCTGCTCTCAGACTCAAATCTGCCTGAACGTGTGCTATCGTCTGGGTCTACAGCTGGCATAAACCACGCACACTACTAATTAGCCAGACACATACGTATGTGTGTGTGTGTGTGTGTGTGTGTGTGTGTGTGTGTGTGTGTGTGTGTGTCTATAAGACACTCTAGACTCATATCTTTTAAAAAACACAGTGGCAAAGAATTGGAAAGGACATGAGAAAAAAAAAACAAAAGAAAGGAAAACAGATATTTAAAAAAAGACTAGTGATGGTGACCAAAAAGGAAGAAAACTAAGAACAGAGAATATGAAAGTAGGAAAATAATACTAAGATTAGTTTTTTAGTAGTATTAGCACTTTCTGCACTTATGGATTTCATTTCTGTCAGCCCACTAAGACACACAAAACTTTAAATACATTGAAAAATCATAAAAAGTGAGCTCCAGAAGGTTGTCATGGAATCATAACTTAATTTGAATGCAGTGGCTTCATTTTCTGAATTTCTATGGCTTGGACCCTGTTTCAACCTCATGCACTCATTCATTCAACAAGTGCTAAGTGCCTTGTATGTACGAAGCGTTGAAGAGTCTGTAGTGGACAAAGCAGACGTAATTCCTGCCCACATAAAATTCTGATTTAAGATTGGGTGCTGGGAGTGTAGTTCAGTGTCAGAGTGCTTGCCTAACATATACAAGGTTCAAGCATAAGTACTGGGGAGTGGGGGGAGGGAAGGAGCAGAAGGAGGGGGGAGAGGATGATGATGATGACAACGTAGGTGGCTGTTAACTAGAGTTCTTCAAAAATTAACGTCCATGATGAACTTCAGAATCTTACCTAAATCAGAAATAACATTCTTTGTAGATGGAACTATCCAAAGAACTTGAGATTAAGGCATTTAGGTTGAGCTCTAACTCAATGACTGGTCCTTGTGGGAAGACACGGAGGAGAGCAGTGATGGGAAGAGAGAGCGTGGAATGGTGTATGGCCAAGCTGAAGAGCACTCCTGGAAGCGACGGGAGAGAGAAAGCGTGGTTTTTCTCAGAGCCTCAAGAAGGAACCCAACTTACCAATTTTCATTTCAGACTTTCTGGCCTCAAGAACTAGTCAATAGTGACTTTCCTTTGTCTTTTTTTTTAAGATTTATTCATTTTATGTGTGTTTCACCTGCATGTATTTATGTGTATCATATGAGTGCTTGGTGCCTTCGGAGGTCAGAATAGGGTATCAGATATCCTGAAACTGAAGTTACAGATGGTGGTTGTGAACCACCATGTGGGTGCTGGGATCGAACCCAGGACCTCTGCAAGAACAACATGTGCTCTTAAGCACTGAGCTGTCTCTCCAATCTGAATTTCCTTTGTCTTAACCCATCTGGTCTGTGCTCATTTGTTACCTCAGCCTTAGGAGATACTAAGACAGAGGTGAAAAGAATTGATGGGCCAGCCTGATTCCACCTTAAGACTAAAAGCCATATTGTTACAAGGACATAATAAGCTCATTCTTGTTTTCTGTAAAAATTGGATTTGACCACATCTTGACCCATTTTCTAGAATTTGACATGTCACACCCTATACCCTAACCTCCACCCTGATAAGATGTTCTACCAAATAATTGTGAAATGTTCAGCCAAGTCCCTATGTAATCGAAAACCCCATGGCCTGGCAGTTTGGAGGCTAATATAAACCCCACCTTCTCCTGTGTTCAATACTATTTTCTCAAAGCCTGCTTTAGGGAGATAGCCCTGTCTGATAGAAAATAAAAGTTGCTTAATTCAACTAAAAGAATCTGGGTAATGTTCTTTACTCTCTTCCAGTGGGATTAACAAATCTATACAAGAATGAGCATCCAAACTAAAGACTGTCTATCACAAAGGGCCCTAAGGAGGCTGAGAATATAGCAGTGCAGATATGGCACTGTCTTTGAAAAAGTCCTCAATAAAGGGACCAAAAGATGAGGGTGGGTTCCTCAACAAATTCTCAGATGATCAAGTCTGGGAGGGACTTGGAGTCATCTTGTTCATTTCACAGCTGAAGAAACGGAAGTGATCTGTCTTTTGGCTTTCTTTCCCATATGCCTCAAGAGAGGTGCAGATGGTCTGTCCTGTCTCAGGCAGGAAATGTCCATTTGGCAGACACCCCGAATAATGCAGCTGGAGTCCCAATGAGGGGAATATCTTACCCGTGATATGGTAAAACATTCATTAATTCCACAGTTATTCTACAGCAGTGATGTTGTACATCACCATGGGAGAAACAAGCAGAATGGGTCATCCATTAGAATCACATACATAATCCTAGAAGAGTCCCATTTCATTAAACTGCAGCAAAGTAAATCAAGCACATTTTTAGTTCTTTAGGTTAAAACTAAAGGTTCAAAACAAGGCAGAAGAGAAAGCAAACGAGGTGATCTTTCTTAGCTCCTGTAACAGAATACCTAAGACCAGATGATGTAAATAACAGACCTTTTCTCTCCTAGTTACACTGGCATTAGCGGATTGGTGGAGTGAGGGTACTTCCTGGTTTACAGATGGCCATCTTCTCTCTGTGCCCTCACATGATGGGAAGGGCAAGGAATCTCCATGGGTCTCTTTTATATGGTCATTAATCCCATTAAGGGATTAGTTATGATATCACATTAATTACCAGCACTCTGCTTTCATGACCAAATTGCCATCCAAAGGCCTTACCTCTTAATGCTATCACTTTGCAGGTTAACATCCAACACATGAATTTAACATATTCAGTTCATTGCAAAACTGGAGCCCATTTCCATTTATGGTACTAAAAAAAAAAAAGCAGGATTTCACTTTTGTGCTTATAGCACACCTATTCTACTACTAGTTGTAAAAGCTTCTAGTTGTAGGAAAACAGAGCCAACAATACACAGGAACTACCAATGGCCCAGAAGAGTCATCAAGGCTGGGTGCAGAGGTTGAGGAGATGGGCAGAAAATGATGCAAAGACGCCAAGTAAAGCTTTTAACATGCTCCTGGGGCAGGAGAAAAAAAAAAAAAAA
>CABHPR010106274.1:0-21267 GCA_902168415.1 Peromyscus melanophrys
TGATTTCATTTCCTTTGGATTAATCTGCACAAGTATGGTTCCTGTTCTACTTTCAAGTTAAAATTGTACTTCATATCAACGTCATTGTGATTCCCCAAAACCATGTTATATTTGAGTGTTCTATGCTAGTTTTCCCCATGTCAAAGTACTGTCCTGAAGGAAAGAAAAGAATAGTGGTATTGTATCACTTAACTCTTTTAGATTTTGCTGATTACATTTTAAGTTCTGAAATCCTGAAAACCATAAGCTGAATCCTCAGGGGAGACCTTGCCTTGAAGGAGGTGGGAATGGGGGGAGTATTGGGGGGGGGAAGTCTGGGAGGTGGGAGGAGGGAGGACAGGGGAATCCGTGGCTGATATGTAAAATTAAATTAATTATAAAATAAAATTTTAAAAGAGTTTTAAGGACTCATTGCTTAATACAGTGACATGAGATCCCTCTGGGAAATGGTTAGGCCTTGTTTGGGGCTTGAGTTTGTTAGACTTACCTATAGGAGTATGGCATTTCCTTCTGGCATCTGTGAGTGGAACACTAAAATGGCCTGTTCTAGCTTTGTTCACCTTTCTCCTGGAACTTGCAAAACTGCTTGATCCCGATCAACAAATCAAATTTTCAGGAATTATCTCTCACAGAATATGTCTCTCAAAGTAAATATCATTCAGTCAACATGATAGTTTAGACTGCTGCATCTGAGCAGAGTTAGAAAAAAAGAGAATTTGAGGAACTATTTTGGCATATAATCCAGTTAATGTGTTTTATATAGAAATTGGATTTCTCTATGTAACCCTGGCTGTTCTGGAAGTTGCTATGTAGCCCAGGCTGCCTTCCAACTCTGCCTTGTTAGTGCTGGCTTTAAAAGTATGTGTTACCATACCCAACATTGGGTTAGGTGTTCATTTACTTGTATTATCTGAATGTTTTTCTTTCAGATTTCAGAAAATATGATTTACTTTTCTCCTATTATAGATACAGAAATTGAGTCATAGTTAACTAGCTTACTAGATGCTATGTACGACTCTATATCTAACACAAGATGTCTCCTAGGTCCAAGCATATATATCATTCACATAATAGTGCAAGAAGAAGTTTTTGTTTTAATGTTTTTCACATATGAGACATTGTAATATTTTAAATTAAAGATCACAACAATTGTGCTTGGAATATAAAATTTGATCTTCAATGTTATAGATGAAGAAATACAGAAAGTTTAGTTTGCATGGTGAGATTTCCTGTTAGAAAGTAAAATAAACTCTATTCCATCTGACAATAAAGCTAACTTGATAACTTTTCTACTGATGCAAAATGTGCACGGAGTGTCAGATGCTTTTCAATATTAAAACAAATATCTGTTAGTGCCTTAATGAAGAGGGAAGACTGTAATTCCTGGTAAAGCCCCAGTGTCAGGACAGACTGTCACTTTTGTTACTCATGGAAGTGTGTACATGGCAAACCCATGAAGATTTTCACTTTCCTTTTTCTAGGGTCATTTGACTCATGCTAATATAATTTTGCTCATGTGCATCCTCTGGATTCTCATACTTATGATGGACTCTAGAGCAATACCTAGAACCAGAGTTCAGTTTCAGTTAGATTTGGCTCACTTCATGAACAAGAACTTTGACAGCCCAGCTGATCTCAACTGTATGTACTCTGTCTAAGGTTAAAAGCTTTGCTTCCATCTGAGAATGAGAAAGAAAATCATAATGTTAGAGTGGTCAGCACCCAAGCCTGCCAAGGACTGGCTGTTTCAGGAAAGAATTCTTTCTGGTAAACCACTGGAGCTTTTCCAAAGACACAGAGCTTTCTTTGGATTCTACCACATTTGCTAAATGTATAGCCAGACCACCAGAAGGTAGTGTTAAAGTTTAAGCTGAGAATAGAGATGGCTAGTTTTCAAGGCCAAGTGGAGATGTTTTTGTTGGGAAGCTAAAGACACTCAGCAAGGTTTCATGGAAGTTTGCAGTCTACATCCAGTGATTGTCAGACAGATGGTAGACATGGAATGTTCCCAATAAAAGGGTGATGATATATTTATATCTGAATCTTCCTATCTATTAAAATATCTGACTCACTTTATGTCCTCTATATCAGATGACTTTGATTGACTAGTTACTCTAAAGAGAATACTGATCACGAGTTCAAAGAACAAAGAATCTAGCTATCTTCCTCCATTTGTTAAAGAACTAATACTACCTTTATTACATAGTAAATTGCAATAAATGTTTTGTGGAGCAGTTTCATATGAATGCCTTATAACTGCCCTAGGGAGCATTGCTGGGTGATGTAATGTTCTAGTTATATTGACATTTGACACATATGTAGGGTACATTCACATTTATTAATAACCACAGTCTTTTTCTTGCTCAAATATTACCAACATCCTTGTTGAAGGTAATAAACATTTTCCGGATCTAGAAATGCATGTCCTCATGGGTTCACCCCAAAGGAACCAAGCATTTAGACCTCTGCTACTTGTCAAGGGTAGTTCACACTATCAAGACAGTCTATGTTGCTTACTTGAGATAGTTAAGTTATCCAGGGAATCTCTCTGTCCATTATAAGTTTTATGTTCAAAATATTTTGCAATCCCCACTGATTTAGCGGAAGCTGGTACTAGCCCACAGTTTCCATAGACAACAATAAAAGAGCTCTCAGATGAGAGACCTTCCTTCCAATGAGATTCCATTCATGTTCTCATTTTTATTAGTTAATTTAAAGCATAATTTGAGTACTCACTATATGCTAAATTATTATAGGCATAAGCAAAAGTGTTGAAAAATATCTCAATATCTTTTTTTGAAATTATAGACTTAAAAATTAAATTACCATTACATCATTTCCCTCATCCTTTTCATCCATCCTATCCTTCCATGTCCATACCCTTCCAAAGTTCACACCCCTTCCAAACTCAATGCCTCCTTTTAAAAATCATTGTTGTTACAAATACATATAAATAAATAAATATAAGACTATAAGCAGCAGAGTTCATTTAGTGTTCTTTGTTTGTATATGTTTCTAGGACTAATTGTAGCCAGAAGTTTCTCAGGTCCTGCCCAGGCCTATGTTCCCATGTTCCACCACTCCTGCCTGGCCCCACAGTCCCCAATCTGCTTATAAAATAATCACTCAGAGGCTTATATTAATTACCAACTATATGGCCTGTGGCAGACTTCTTGCTAGCTAGCTCTCTCATCTTAAATTAACACATTTCTATAAATTTATGTATCACCACGTGTTCCATGGCTTTACCTGCATCCCATTACATGTGACTCTTTGGACAGTGCTTTGGAGTCTCCCCAGACTCCACCTTTCTTTCTGTATATCTACTTGGATTGCCTGTCTGCCTTTAAGCTGTCTTGCCATAGTCCAATGCAGCTTTATTTATCAACCAATCAGAGCAACACATATTCACAGCATACAGAAAGACATCCCACAGCAACTGACCACTCAGATAACCAATCAAAGCAAAAATCATTTGCGAGGATTTTTCTCTCTGTCTCAGTAGTTTTTAATTGCTTGTAGCTCTTTGTCTTGGTGTAAAGCCCCATAAGGTTTTCCCCATTTATAATTTTACATTTCAACATTGTTGTTCAGGTCTGGTTTAGGCAGCCATATTGTTAATATTTCATTTGAACACCTTCCATGTTATAGCAAGAAGTCACAATCTTACAGGAGACTTACTGTTCCTTTGGATCTTACAATCTCTCTAGCCACTGAACCTTGGAGGCAAGAGTTGCATTGTAGGTGTACCAATTGGACCTGAGCATCTTGTGGTCATCTGTTCTCCATATTTTGACTAGTTGTGGATTTCTGTAATGGAAACTTTCTGCTGCACAGAGAAACTTCTTGGATGAGGTTGAGATCTACATGTAAATCTAGATATTTGGAGCTACAAACCAAAGATAAAAGAGAATATGTGGCATCTTTCTAGGTCTGGGTCACATCAGTCAATGTTTTTTTCAGTTTTCATTTACCTGAAAATTCCATGATTTTAGTTTCTTTACTTCTAAATATCATCCCATTGTGTATGTATACCATATATCTTTGTTATTCACTCATCAGTTGGACATTTGGTTTTTCCCATTTCCTAGCTATTGTGAATATGACAGTAGAGTACATGGTTGAGCAAGCATCTATGGAGTGGGATGTCAAGTCCTTTGAGCATATGTATGTTGTGGAATATTATTTTAGGATGTGTTACATTTGTTTATACTGTGGAGCATATGTTTAATGATGTAAAGATGTGTTGCATTCTTTTATGTTGCATTTGTTTAACTCTCTGAAGCTGTGTTACTTTTCCTGTCTAAAACATCTGATTGTTCTAATAAAGAGCTAGAAAGCCAATAGCAATGCAGGAGAAGGGATAGGTGGGACTTGCAGGCAGAGAGAATAAATAGCAGGAGAAATCTGGGAAGAAAAGATCAAGGAATGAGAAATGGAGGAGGAGGATGCCAGGGGCCAGCCACCCAGAGACACAGCCAGCCACAGAGTAAGAAGTAAAGAAAGGTATACAGAATAGAGAAAGAAAAACACAGAAGCAAAGGGTAGATGGGCTATTTTAAGAAAAGCTGGATAGAAATGAGCCAAACATAGGCTGGGCATTCATAAGTAAAAATAAGCCTCCGTGTGATATATTTGGGAGCTTAGTGAAAGGCCCCCCAAAAGTGCCAAAGAGTAAAGAGTAAAAAGTCAACAACATATGCCAAAGAGTGGCACAGCTGGGTCACATGGTAGATATATTTTTAGCCTTTTGAGGATTCTCTGTAGTGATTTCCAGAGTAGAATGACCAGTTTGCATTCCTATGAGCAGTAAATGCTGGTTCCCCTTTCCCCACATCTTCAGTTTTGTTGTCAGTTGTTTTCTTGATCTTTGCCATTTTGACTGTGGTGAGATGAAA
This sequence comes from Peromyscus melanophrys, assembly GCA_902168415.1. NCBI lineage: Eukaryota > Metazoa > Chordata > Mammalia > Rodentia > Cricetidae > Peromyscus > Peromyscus melanophrys. Next base: position 4,899 of record CABHPR010106274.1, read on the forward strand.
TCTCAAAGTTATCAAAATTATTTCAATTGCAATGTACAAATTCCCAAGGATGATGAACACTTTTTGAGATTTCTTATAGAGATTTTTGTTTCTTCTTTTGATAATTCTCTACTTACTTCCATAGCCCAATTTCTAACATGACTGCTTGTTTTCCTGCCTCTTATGGTTTTTGTTTTGTTTTGTTTTAGGCTTTTGTATACTCTAAATATTAATCCTCTGGCATGTGTGTAACTGGCAAAAATTCCAATTCTATATGTTTTTTTGTTTTGTTTTGTTTTGTTTTTTGTTTTTCGAGACAGAGTTTCTCTGTGTAGCTTTGCGCCTTTCCTGGAGCTCACTTGGTAGCCCAGGCTGGCCTCAAACTCACAGAGATCCGCCTACCTCTGCCTCCCGAGTGCTGGGATTAAAGGCATGCGCCACCAACGCCCAGCCTATATGTTTCTTCTTCACTTGATTGTTTCCTTAGCTGTGTAGCTTTTAGTTTTATGCAGTCCCACTTGTCTTAATATCGTGAAAAGTTTAGGTTTTATGATAAAATGTGTTGTTTGTCCCACAATCTTTCCTAGAGAAATAGGCAGTATGCCTATTCACTTGTAGGGTCTCCAAACAATGTTACTTAGGCTTCTTTTATTATAATCTATTTTAGGACTCAGAATTAGAATCCACTTAGTCTTGGATCATGCACCATTCTTTTTTTTTAACACTTCCATATGAATAAAGTGCTAACCTGATATGACAGTATTTCTGCCTACTTGAAAATAGTCTATTGTTCGCCTAAGAGGTCCCTTACCTGTATAAGTACACAAAATAGTTGCCAGCCTATTTACCTTAAGAAAAATCCCTTGATAAAATGGAATACTCAAAACAGAACTGAAGTGTCTGTGGAGTCATCTGTGTGGAGTGCTTAGCTGCAGAGGAAGCCTCTTTTGTACGATGCACTAATAAGTAAATGAGTACTCGATTGTGTCATAGTGCTCTGTCCAAGACCTTAAGAGCATCATGCTACAGGATGTCCTTGGACATATGTAGGTTTTCCAAAATCAGTGCATGTCGTGAACATATTGTTGATTTCCAGAGTAAATTTTAACTTCTTTTACTGCCACCACAGTTCAACATAAGCTATACATTTTGAAAAGGAATGACATGAGAATTGAAAATGAAATAATTAAAAGTTGCATTAGCAAAACGGGATAGTATTTCTGCCCTTTTGATTCTTCTGTACTTTTTACAAATATTAATAGATAACTTTTTCAAAATCTTCTGGCATATGTAGGATATTTTGATATGCTTTAAAATCATTAAAGTTATCATACATTATAAATTTACATTTTAAGGAAATGATTGTAAATGACAAATTCTTGGTGCAACTATATTGATATCATTACAAAGTTTCATATATTTGTAGTTTTACACAACGGTAAAATCAATAGCAAATTTACAAATTTTCCTCTCCTGACAAATCTAATTTTTAATTTTTAAATATCATTTGTTTAATGAATTAATTTATGTACTTATTTATGTGCATGTCAGTGTCATGGCATGTAGGCAGAGGCCAAAGATAATATGTAGAGTTTGGTTGTCCCTTTCCATCATGTGGATCTCACAACCTGAATGCAGGTCAACTTCCCAGTGCATAAATCTGTTTCTTTCAGAGTGAACTATAACCTTACTCTAGGAAAGTGTACCTATTACAGAAGCACAGTGTGCAAATTCTCTCTCACACATACGTCCAAAAAGAAAGCAAACAGCAAGACAATATTTCCCTCTTTATGCTTCCTCCCAGTGTCTATTACACTCTTATTTTTTGTTAAATAGAAATGAAATCATATACTGCATATCCTTATATGAGCTGTAATTGTGTATGCCTAGGTTATGTAAGCATTGAATTTGTGAAATCATATTTCTGTGTGGTTGTATGTTGTTGATTCTCATTGTCATCATTTATATTATGATAGTCTATACAATCTTGAGTCAATTATATTAAATTCCCAGTCAGAATAAAATTTGGGGCAAATTATTCACTTTTCATACATTATAAAATGTCAAACTAAAGGCTAAACTAATTTTCATGATTATTGTGGTTTTACTGAGTTAAAGCATCTACATTGTGCCTAGATGCACAGTTAACTTAGAACGGGGCTCCCCACTTTTCAGGATATTTTCTGCTAAGTAGTTTCATACTCGGATGCTATTTTCCCTAGGTGTCTTTTCATAATTGTTAGGGAGAGCAAGTTATTATGGATCATAAAGTACTTTCACAATCAAAACACATTTTGCTCCATTTCAGAAATGAGTGAGTAGAGTCACGGGAAATGTAAGTTATTCGTGCAAAGTCATCCATTCTGTTAATGGTGAAAATAAGGTGAAAAACCTGAGTCATTTTTTTTTCACAGCCACATTCAACTTTGCCTGTTTTCAAGTTTCATGTGGAAGTTTTGTGATATAACACATCAAATGTAATAAATTTAAACTAAATCCACTAAAGGCAAACACATTTTCCTCTCCTCCTTCATTCTTAACATTCGCCCATAGTGCTAGGCATAAAGCCAACAGTTATATTTGATAACTAAATTAAAATGCAATGACTTTGGATTGACAGATATGTTAGGCTAAATAAGTCCCCCAAAGCATGTCCATTCCTGGGGCTAGAGAGTTAGCTCAGTGATTAAGAGCACATGTTGTTCTTGCACTTGCAAGGTGTTCAAGATGCTAGTTCCTAGCATCCATGATGGGCAGCTAACAGCTGCTTTAACTCCAGCTCTGGAGAATCTCTCACCCTTTTCTGGCCTGATTGGAAACCTGCACTTACACATACATTCCTACACATAAAAACACATACACATATAATTTCTAAAAATTACAAAAAAAAACAAACTTCAAAAGAAAAATTCAAAGGTTAACAACCTGTAAACACCCTAAGCTTTGTGAAGATGCTATGGCATGGGAAATTAATGTAGTTTGGTAGCCAGCTGTGACATGGGGAGAGCACTTTGGAATATTCTAGTGGATCCAATGGAGTCATGATGGACTTTTAAACATAAGAGAGATGTAAAGAGAAGACTAGAGCTAGGGACCTGAAGAAATCTTGATTGGGGTCTGGAAAATATTGGAAGAGAAGAAAGCTTGCCCCTCCCCCCCCAAAAAAATAAGGTCAGACAACAAATACTTCTCAGCTGGTACCTTGATTATAACTTATTGAGACTAATCATGAATTTTTGGCTACAGTAACAAAAAGATGGCAAGTCTTTGTTTTTTAAAGGGATTTGTCCATTGTTACAGCAAGAACAGGAATCTTGCTCAAAAGCTATGAGCAAATAATTAACAAGTTCCTTCTATTTGGGATCCAGGAAAAAAAAGTGTGAAAGGGGGCAGGCAAGAGAACTCTTCTTTCTCTGAATCTGATGACTGTTTCACATTCCCACTCAAGCTAGGAGCAGATGATTGTGTAGCAAATTCTTTGCTTTAATTCCCCAGTAAGAAGACATTTTGTAAAATGAATGCAAATCTACTTCTCTTTCAGCCAGAAAAAATATTTGCATTCCATTTAAGTAAAATGTGGATATGGAAGAAATGAAGCCCATGCTCCCTTAATCTTGCCTCTCAATTACCAATTTTTGTTCTGTTTACTAAGGATGTAAATTCATGGGGGAAAGGAGCAAGGTCCTTTGCCTTTGAAACCCCAAGGAGCTAATGCAGGACTTTCCTTCAAGACCCCTTCCAGAATTTATCTCACATAGTGTTAAAGATAGTGTCACTACTTAAGTTTAATTATAATTGTTTTCTTCATGTTTCCATAAGAAACACTTCAGAATGTGAAAATCTGGCACATATGGAAATAGGAAATTCATAGGGTTTCTGGATACCTTAGTTCACAGTAATGTGAAGAGCCTGTTTCATTTGCAATGCCGAAATTGCTCCAACAAATCTGGAGTTTTGTGACTGAGTGAGAAATTACAGTTAAGTACCCAGAGCTAGTGCTGACTCTGAGACACAGAAATGGAAGGAACCTGGGAGGACAGGAAGCTGTCCTTAGACTTTTTTAAAGCAATAAACTCAAAATCCTTAGGCTCTTAAGACAGAAAAAAAAAAATGACGAGAATTTTTGGAATGTCTGTCTCATGGGCTAGCTAAGACTTTCAGAATAGCCTGTATCATGGTCTAATGCCAGCATCTGCACGATTTGACTGAGCATGGATATTAACACCAAGAGGAGAAGCAGCACAGGAGCTGTTCATCTTCCTGGGTGCACTATTCAGCACCTTCTCCTGGACTTGCAGTTTCTCATTTGTGAATAGCCTGTCTTCTGTCCCCTTTGACCTTTGCAAATGGTAGCAGTCATATCAGACTCAAATAATCCACGAATGGAAGTAATGGGAAGAGAAACGTAAAAATACCTAATAGAAATAACAAAGAGTATACTCTGAAAATCACTATGCTTAGTTTCCTTTTTCTCCTACACATGGAAAAAACTGTCTTCAACAATGGAGGGGAGTTAAGCAAATTCAGTATTTGATTAAAGCATAGTATTTATCAGTATTGTTGCTTGGTAAATTACTATTTAGTATTTGGGGAAAATCATCTCAATGTGCATGATTATCTCATATTCCAAATAAGGATTTAACTTAGAATAATTTTCCTACCCTCTCAGTGGCTAAGTTACTGAACTTTATTATTGAACACAAAACCAAAGAGGAACAAATCTCCAATCATAAGCTACTATAGAATGTTATCATTTTTCATTTGTCCTGTGGTTACATCACTGCATAAACTTTCTATCCATACTTATTCCTCCTAGACTCTGATTATTTCATGCACTTTCTCTCATCCTTTACATACTTATGTGTTACGTTTAAACATTTAAAAAGATATCTAGAATCCCATTTAGCACTGAGAACAAAGCTTAGCTCTGTGCAGTTGGCTGCATTAGCTGACCGATACAAAATGGATCTTATTCACATGTGAGACTTCAAAGCCTTCAACTATAGCTACTCTCTTCGTTCACTTTCTGTTCTTATAAGTGAATGTTTACAAAGGATGAGGCTTATTCATCTCATTATTCTAAAAGCTAGTAGGTCTGTCTTTGATGGATTGAAGCTACTGAGGTTTTCTTGCTTGTGAGGAATATTTGCACAGTCCCAAGGCAGTGTGCAGCACACACATGGTGAGAAGGGACAAGATTACATGCATCTTATTTCCTCCTCTTATGGGACAACCTTCAAAATTGAGTGTCTCCCTCTCATGAGGTCATCTGATCTTAGTTACCATTCAGTGCCTACATATGGTCATCAGTGACATAGAACTTCCATGATGATTTACTTTCAATACAAGTTTTAAGGGGACACGCATATCGACCACAGCAGTTGTGCTGCTCCCATTACTCTTAGAACTAAGAGCCTCGGTTCAGGTTATGACCAAACACAGTGTTTAGAAGCACTAGGCCTTGGTAAAAAATACTCTTTCTGATATTTATCAATTTTAACACCATAGCTGATATCCACAGTCCCTCTCTGCCTTAGCTTCCTAATGCATTAAGTGGAGTTAGCAACAATAGCTGCTGAAGAAAGTTATCACAGGGCCAAAAAAATTTGCTCAGTGGTTAGGAGCACTTGTTTCTCTTCCAGAGGACCCAGGTTTGGGTCCCAGTATCCACATAGCAACTCACAACTGTATGTAACTCTACTTCCACAGGATCTCACGCTCTCTTCTGGCCTCCATGGGTACTACATACTTGTGGGGCACAGACATACAGCAGGCAAACACCTTTACACATTTTTTTTTTTTTAAAAAGAAGTGACTGTGGGCATGAAATTAGTACAAACATGTAATGGTCTTAGAGGTAAAGTGAAGCACCCACTAAAACCAGTAGACCTGAACGTCATCAAATAAGTATATACATTCACATAGTGCAGAATGCACAGTATTACTTCTAGGAAAATAGAAATAAATGAGAACAATTTAAAAGCAAGCACAGCCTGCTCCTCTACTGCTCTCAGCACTACAATATTGATCTCTTAGTCACTAACAAGCAGTGATTCAATCATATCCCACCACAGAACAGGCAGCAACCAGCAAGCTGATGGCAACATATTGCTACCACCCAGAACACTTCTCCTTCATGCTTCGCCACCTGCATTGCCGCATTGCCGTATTCCTCAAGGTGTAACTACACAATACAAAATCACACATTTCCTAGTTAGCAAGAGAATAGTCAGAAGACGAATATCTTGCTTTTTCTATGTGTGACCCCATTATAATAGGAAAGATAACTTTTTGAATAAACTTCTGTTTGGATCTTCTTGATAGGTCCTTATGATTCAATTTAAAGTTTGTTTCTTAAACCTTAGTATCGCAAGAGAATTGTCATGTTTTCTTCTGCTGCATGCTGCATAGCAAAATATGAGTTAGTCTGTTATTACCGCTATGGCAACCCCGATCATTTGAATATGATGAGCTCTAACAGTCCTGATACACAGCTTTTATTTTTTTCACTAATACCCAATACTTTTTTTTTTTTACTGTGAATAGGGTGGTAATGAGATAATTTGAAATCTTATAAATATCAAAATCTGTATCAAGTATTTTTCTATTAATAGCTCTTGATACTGGGTGTGGCAATCATTTTCCTTATGGGTGCTAAGTCCAGGTCTTCCAAATTACTCCATTTCTACTAATTCTATTAGGTGGTACTCTCTAACAAATAAATTCTGTTTCCTCATTTGCATATTCATGAATTTATATAATTCTGGGCTTCTTGTTTACTTGAATGTTGAAATTGGTTCAGAGTTGGCAGGATTCTATTGCACACTTCTTTACTGTATGCCTTGAATACTGAAAAAAAATTATGAACCTCTCCTTTCATCCTGGACACAAAAATAAAAGGTTGTCATAATCTAAATGTTGGAATAACTCATATCTGAGAATGAATTTTATTTCTATTCTGTCCCTTTTGATGGCCCTGTGCTATTTATGTATATTATAGAAATGTGTGAAAAAAGATTCAAATGATATTAAAAATGGTAAAAATAGATTTTGTCCTATATACATTAGGTATTATTATTATTATTATTATGCAAATTGAATAGGAGATTTTCTACCATTCAATCCTGTAATTATTCAGTTTTCCTGGGAATGAGGATGGGAAACAAGCATGTCATTGCAGATGAAATAAATCAACAAGACTTTTGGCAATTTTGACAGAGTTTTCTTCTTTCCTAAAAGACAATTGTTTTATCTCCCTAAAGGGCTTTTAAGTAGAGCTGCTAAGATGCCGATAGTTTATCAGTATGCTTAATAAAAGTTTTTAGGAAGTAAAATCCTTATATTAAAATATCCAGTTCCACAACAATGCAAATCCAGGCTTATTTCACTCCCACTTAGAATTAATATTCCAGTCAGGATCAAAGGAAAATGGAAATCTATTAGGCTAGGATGCCTTTCCTGTACCACAGGAAACAGATATGTCATCTGACATACATGCTGAAGAATTTAGTGTGGTTATTTGTGATTTCAAAACTTGACACCAGAGTGTGGAGACTGGAGTTCTTAATTAGGCATGAGTGCAAGAGATCTCGCAAACAATTCCAGGAAGAAAACAATCAACACCACAATAGTAAATAAATAAATATATAAATGGATGATAGATAGATAGATAGATAGATAGATAGATAGATAGATACATGGATAGATAGATAGATAAGAGAGAAAAAGGAAAACAAAGAAAGCCAGGATTATTTAGCTATCACAATCAAAATAAAACATCATGAAGCATCCAACTTGAAGTGGTTTATGGAAGTGAGACAAGGACATTAAATGAGATAAGAGAATTTGCATTATATTTAGGAAACCAAGATATAGGTTCCAGCTTTGAACGTGGGAGACAAGCTTTAACCTGGGGTCATTTATTTAAACATTTAATTAGTACCAAAGTTATACTACTTGTCAAATTACATGCATTTTCTATCAGGGTGATTCTCTCTCTCTCTCTCTCTCTCTCTCTCTCTCTCTCAAGTCATGTTGTAGCAGTTTAATCAATGCACACAAAGAATCAGTGACAAAAATTATGGTGGTCAGTTAACAATACCTGCTATGGTCGTAGACTCAGTGATATCACCCTTCTTCATAGATGTATGACCTGCAGAATGCAGCTCATTCTTAGACTTAGTATTTTTTGTTTTTTTTTCTGGTTTTTCGAGACAGGGTTTCTCTGTGTAGCTTTGCGCCTTTCCTGGAACTCACTTGGTAGTCCAGGCTGGCCTCGAACTCACAGAGATCCGCCTGGCTCTGCCTCCCGAGTGCTGGGCTTAAAGGCGTGCGCCACCACCGCCCGGCGGTAGTATTCTTAAAGTCTATAATTAATCCTTTTTTACTCTTGAATCAAAACTTTTGTTATAGACTCAGAAAAAAATTTTAGACAAAGAAAATAAAATAGTTTATATCATATTTTACCACGTCAGAGTACAAATCCTATACAAGCAAGAAATGCGTCTTTTTAATACCACATTTAGCCACAGACACTAGCCAATTCTTAGCACTTAGTAGGTATTTTGTAAGGAAAATATGAGGTCACTGAATTATTCCATGCTGTTTCCAAAGGCTTCATGTGGTGTATTCTATTTCACATTGATATTTCATGACAGGGGCAGGGATCAGAGTACTTTGTAAAATGTGTGACATTTAAGATAATGAGCACAGCAGCAGCAGCAGCAACAACACACACCCTAAATGTTAAAACATGTTTAAGAGAAGTGATGCACCTGGAGTCTTCATACACGTTAGGTGATGGATAAAACAATAACAGGGAAAGTAAAATTAATCTAATGATGTACTGATTTTCTTTGATTTGACGTCTATATTTCTTCTTCTTTGTGTTTTGTAAAGAACTGACAAATCCATTCATTTGTTTATCACCCTGACATCTTCACAGGGAATGTTTTCTATCGCCAGCTCCCCACTTATTTTAGTGTTCTCCCCACAGCTCAGGGTCACAAAGTTACCACATAGCAGATAAGTTTACAAAGGTAAAGAGAAAGATATTGTAATCATGTCAGCCTGTCAAATGCCTGGTTCAAAAGAACAAAAGAAGAGGTGTCCAACTATATCTGACCCTGGCTACCCTTAGGGAAACAAGTTCTTGGTGTTGGCTTCTTTTATTAAAACCATAAAAACGAGAATCAGCCATTTACTGAGGACTTATGATGTACAGGATCCTTTACATTTTTATTCTAATCTTCACAACAGTCCTTTCTGAAGTATCTTCAAACTGCAATCTATACATTCCCAAGTGCCTGTGTCTATATTTAAAAATGTCCTCACTTCTCTATACACATCGACTTCTATTACAAGGCATTAGTTTTACATTAAGAACTATCAGGATCCTGTGGATGGCCACATTATGACCACCTTCTGCCACTCACATTAGAACCTACAGGAGTCTGATGTGATCATAGCCAGACTGTGTCTGACTTTAACATCAAGGAACGTTATCTTTTCCACTGAGTGGCTTTGACATATGGGATGTTTGTGGGATTCTTCGTGGTCTTTATATGGTCCTATTTGAAAAACTTTGTAAAGAACATTGTTTTTGGAGTCAAATAGGTCAGCATTTTATCTATGTGACCTTCACAAAATTATATAGAACTCTTTTATTTTCTCATCTATAAAATGGTACTTAGCAGATTGGAAAAGACTGGAGAGAAAAAATGATGTAAAAAAATTAAATATAACTCATGCTTATGATTTTATCAAGCTAGCAATCAATAGATAATATATTTTAAATCTGTACTAATTTTACCTGGACGGTATAGCACAATCTATATGTTACACAGAGAGGAACAGTGTATGGATCAAACCTCCCAAAACATATTGGTGCTTATTTTATTCAAATGAATTTATAAATGTTTAGAAAAGATTCACTTTACAGTCACTTGAATGACATTAAAGAAGGAAATCTTGAAGTCCGAACAATGGACCTCTGACCATAATCTGTTTGTATTCACCCACTCTAATGAATATCTGAAGATCTGTGTTTTCATTCTGATGTTAGTTTATTGGCTTATGCAACATCTGCACTTTTAAAAATAACCTTTCCATCTTTCATTAATTATGATGCAAGTTTATCACATGCTTAAATAGCTTTAGCAGTGAAAACTCATAAAATATTCATTAAGAAATATACAAGCATTGAAAATATTAAAATGTTGGCATAGAACATTAAAATGTATTTGTTGGTGTTCTGTGGCTAACATGGTAGCAATACATTGCAGCGTTCCAAACTGAGAAAATCCCCAGGCAGTTGTTTTATTGTTAGAAATCACTTGAACTAATATTTGACATTTTGCAAACTCTTCATGATTCCATTATGGTTCACAGCCTTTGAAAGTTTCACAGCCTTAGCTCCACCCTTATTAGCAGATACTGTAACTGCTTCAGTTCCAAAACACGCTTTCAGTGACTTGGAAAATGTTCTGCAATAACACTCATCGAAAGCAATTATAACAATATTCCTCATTATGTGTTGACGAAATATTGGCTCACATAAACAAATTGAACCAAGTGGAGAGGTTCTTGAAAATGAATTCATACATTTCAGGAGTAGCTCCAAAGAATGTACTTTGGGGATTTCTGCAATGAACCATATAATTCTGGGCTATTTTCTTTCTAGAGTTTCTATTCATCCTTCTACTTGTACCTATTTACTAAAGCCATAGGACTTTTCATTGCAAAATGAATCAGCAAAGAAAGAACCAACAATTTATAAAAGTATGTTCAGCTATTAATTTCAAAGCTCACACCATCACTGTACAAAGATTTCAGACTCCCTGTTCTATTTGCATTGAACTGGCTTAAAAGAAAGGGGGAAATTTATTGACTAATATATCCCAAATTACAACATTAGTTATGTTTTGCATCATAGATAAGAGGACTTTAAGACATACTGTCAAAGTAATTTGGTTACTTTTATGTGTATCAAAAGGTAAGTGAGAAAAGTATACAAAGAGAGATGACAAATAGAAGATCTTTGGAGAAGCAGGCATTCTATGTAAATTTTAATATTGTTATAGGAGACCATCATAAAATACCTCTATTATTTTCCACATTCATGTAAATTTCCATGAGAAAATGTGAAAAATGTCCTCAGAACCTGATTTCTCTCCAGTGCTTTTCCTTAGTGTGTCAAAAACATTTATAGTATTCCTTGCCGAAATGCTTTCATGTAACTAGACACAAATTATATGGACAAGTCTTATGAATGTTTCAGTGAATTGCACTGATTATCCTTCGACCACATGTACACATCCAGACAAATCACTAAAGTTGTGAGGTTATGATACTCTGGTTGGCTAAAACAGAGCCACATATTCTGAGTGATGGGTGAATTTACTCTCACATCCTAAGATGGGGACTTGGGGATGATCACAGAACCTAAAGTATCTATGTACTAAAACCATAGGTCTTTTCATTGTACAAATTTCAGTTGCTAGACAATCATTCAGACTTGATGTATAGAACACTGGACTTATAAGAAATGTAACTCTTTATATTAGATCTAAAACAACTTCTTTTTTTTTCTAAAACAACTTCTTAATCCATGTAAGTTACTTGTCTTCTCAACAAGCTGAGTAATGCAATGCTAATAAGTAGAATCATCGGCATTTCACTTGCTGTTGGATGGTAGTGATACTCCCTAAGAGCTATAGCAGATGAAATGAAAACAGAGTATTTCAAGATTTTTGTGCATCACACTGACTCGGAAATGGTGTTAGCACACAACTTTCCATAAACAGCCTTCTATGTGAGGAACCATATAGTGAATATATGGATATTTGCCTTGATTTCTTATAGTAACAAGTCCTGATTCCCAGGTGTCACTAAGGGGGGTAAAAAAATATTTGATTAGATCAGTGGGATAGAAAGTCCAATGCATGTTCCCCATAGTATTGTTAACACAAGGTCCACTCTTTCTCATAAATTTCAAGAAAGAATTCTAACATGTACTTTAATAAAATGCATGTAGCCAAATTTGCATTGAAGACATGGATTCAAAACTTAGCTTACCCTTGAGCAAATAAGCAATAGCAAGTAACTTTATTTTTGCCAGCAGCTACAGATTATTACCAGAAAACTTAGAATCCTGGTATGTAGCAAGTGTCCATACATGGTAGATAAAGAGATACATGGATGCACTGAGTATATACATAGATACACAGATACAGAAATGCTACTTAGATATATAGATATTGAAATCTTTAAATATCAAGCAGTAAGGAATTGGCTTTTTCATTTCTAATAAATAGCCCCCAGTCTAGCTATGATCACATGTGTTCCTGTAAATGCACAAATCAGAACAAATGACATTGAACCAATTTACAAGCAAACAAACAAAAATCCCTGAAATTCTGCATTTTGGAGATCTTTTTGCTGTCTTTTGCATTGATGACTTTAGCTAAAGTTTAGAGATGAAGAACTTATGGCATATTGTTGCTAAGAGAAGTTTTCTAGTTTTTAATATGTGAATTTTGTCTTCTCTGCTTCCAGAAGGCACATAAACTTTAAAAAGAGTCCAACGTTTTTATTATCTTCCATTTACATGTAGTCCTCATGCACAGAAATAGTTTCACTCTATGACATCAGTTGTTTCAGAAATACAACATCAATTCATAATAGATTTGTCCAATTTACTATGGCTGATTTAGCCTCGTGACTGAGGATATTATATGTGATATTTCATGGATAAAATCAGTCTTCTTGATGAGCAGAGTGGGGCATGCAAGAAGAAATGGTACAGTATTTTAATCACTCCTTTTATTGACACAGTGCAGACATCAATATCTCCAGAGCACTTGTTGCCAGGCTTCACTTAGTTTCATGGGCACCAAAGCCCTTATTTTCTTTCTTCATGCTCAGTTTAGTCTTAGTTCAGCTAGGCTATTCCCACCCTCCAGCAATAGACATTGATGAGTTTGGCTACAAAGTTTTAGTCAAAGAATGCTTTCTCTCAAGACATTCTCAGAGACCAGAAGAAAAAAAAAATCGTATAATTTACTGTGGTTTTCTAAACAATAAGTGGAATCCGGCAGTGACCATAGTCTTTGCAGCTAAGTTTAGTCATGAGGTTAGAACACTGCCCTCAAGCCAACTTCAGAGAAGTGACAGCCATTTTTTGTTCTCCTCATTTTTGTCTTTTCTGCAGCAGGTCTACTCAGCTGTTCAGTTTTATATGAGTTTTAACTAAAGTCCCTTTTCTATTTCTATACAGTGTAAGGGCAGATGGTATTTTCCAGCTTATCAAAGCCAATATTCTGGAAATACAGGCATTTTGTTGTTGTTCGATCCTGAAAAAATTAATAGGGTTCCTCTCATTCAATTTCTTGTTTACCATATTTTCTTGACTTAGAGAATCATTGAAACACGATTTCATTCTTCATTTCTGGTAAGAGATGCCATTGAGTACCAACTTTACATATTTTTTGCATACTTTCTACTATATGCTTGCATTATCCTCACGAATACTCTTTTTAAAAATGGACTTATTTTATTTTATCGATGAGTATTTTGTCTTCATATATGCATGTGCATTATGTGAGTGTGTGGTGCCTGTGTAGGTAAGAGAATATCAGATTCCCTGGACTGGAATTATGGATGGCTTTGAGTTAGGGATGTGGGGAATTGAACCTGTGTCTTCTGCAAAAGCAACAAGTGCTCTAAACATTCCTTCCTGCCCCATACATTAAAAACTTTTTATTTACTTCATTTAATTCTCATCTATATCCTTTAGCTTTAAAAATATATAATCAAACAAAGAAAGAAACCCAAAGTTCTGTTACTAATTGATGCTGTAAAAACTTATGTGATCTCATGCAAACATGATTCTTTAATGCCTTTTAAATGAGAGAACACAAAATGAAGAGGGACCCATTTGTCAAACTCCCACTCCCACTTCCCATTTTCCTACCAGTGACAGACTTAGTGTGGTGAGTCACAACTCAACTTTATTAAGGTCTATTAAAAGCACACATCTTGAGACAATAACTGCATTTATAGACCCAGAAGTATTAGATAAAGCCCAAGATGTCCTGAGTACCTGTCTATCACAAATGTCCCTTTCACATGCTCAGGCTATAGATTCGAAGGTATGTCTCACTGCTAGATGTTTAAAGGATTAAAATTTGTAATTTGCATTCAGCTAATTTTATCAAATATCCTTACCTGCTCATCACCTTGATTGACAGAAGAATGAATATAAGAGTCTTGAGAATATTTACTACTTAATATTTGCCTCCAAGAATATTTAGTTTTGACTTTCATTGGTATGAACCATATGTTTATTTATCAAGATACAAACATGTTTAAATTTACTGTTCATATAAGAAAATAGTTGGTGATGTGATTTTTCTGTTTTTTTAATTTATATTTTTTTACTTTTTTTTTTTTTTTTTTTTGGTTTTTCAAGACAGGGTTTCTCTGTGTAGCTTTGCGTCTTTCCTGGAACTCACTTGGTAGCCCAGGCTGGCCTCGAACTCACAGAGACCCACCTGGCTCTGCCTCCCGAGTGATGGGATTAAAGGCGTGCTCCACCACCGCCCGGCTTTTTTACATTTTTATACATTTCTTTTCTTTTTCTTTTTTTATTTTATAATTTAATTTAATTTTACATATCAGTCACGGATTCCCTTGTTCTCCCCCCTCTCCCCCCCCCCCATCCTCCCCCCGCCCCCCCCCCCTCCCCTCTCCCCCAGGGCAAAGACTCCCCTCGGAATTGAGTTCAACCTGGTAGATTCAGTCCAGGTAGGTCCAGACCCTCCTCCCAGGATGAGTCAAGTGTCCCTGTATGAGCCCCATGTTCCAAACAGCCAGCTCATGCACTGAGGACAGGTCCCAGTCCTACTGCCTGGATGCCTCCCAAACAGATCAAGCTAATCAACTGTCTCACTTATCCAGCAGGCCTGATCCAGTTGGGGGCTCCTCAGCTATTGGTTCATAGTTCATGTGTTTCCACTAGTTTGGCTATTAGTCCCTGTGCTTTTTCCAATCTTGGTCTCAAAAATTCTTGCTCATACAATCCCTCCTCTTTCTCGCCAATTGGACTCCTGGAGCTCCATCTGGGGCCTGGCCATGGATCTCTGCATCCGGTTGCCTCAGTCATTGGATGAGGTTTCTAGCACGACAATTAGGGTGTTAGGACATCCTATCACCAGAGTAGGTCATTTCGGGCTTTCTCTCGACCATTGCCAGTAGTCTATTGTGGAAGTATCTTAGTGGATTTCTGTGGACCTCTCTAGCACTTTGCTTCTATGTCAATTTTGATTATCCTTGCCCCCCACCATGCCTTGTCTCCATTCTACCCTTCAATCCCCTCCTCTCCTTACAAGTATATTTTCCATATTCATGTATTTGCGTTTTGTTTTGAGACTTACTTAGTTTAACCTGGGCCATCTGTGTGACCAGAAGTTTGGAACTCTTCATTGTAGCCTAGTGGGCTCACATGTGATGATGAGATTTTGAAAATATGTATTTAACTGTTGTAGGACTTCAAGCAGGCATATATGAAAATACAGCTGTTGTTCCTTCATGTATTCTGAGGTCACCCTAACTTCAGCTACTGTAGTGGACTCTTCTTTCACTACAGATTACCATCCACTCCAAAGACTGGAGCTATAGAGCTTTATTTATCTCTCTGAATCTTGTTTGATGAAGTCAGCCCCAGCAGGATTCTTCAAAGGCAGAAAATTTACCCATGGGGCATTTCCTGACCTATGGTGAGATGGAATGGAGGTAGGAAGAAATAGCCTACTGGAAAAAATGCTTCTGAATTCCATACTTCAAGTTAAAACTTCCAAAAACATTTTCTGTATATTTCCAGAAATAATCTCATCAATGAATGTGCCTTTTCACAGATTTTTTTTTTATTTTTCAGCATTTTCCTACCTCTCATTCTTAATTCACAGCATAATTTTTAATTAAACACCCTACACTCAAAGCCTTATTGCAAGCTCTCCATTCCTAGCAACCAGAACATTACAAAAAGCATTCTTTGTATCTTGTAATATAATTTACAAAGATCAGAGTGTGGAATTCAAGTGAAAAATAGCATTGTGTTACCTTCAATCTATTATAGAAACTGCAGTTATTAGATAGTTTCATTTATTCTTGTATTATTTGGTCACAGTTGTATTTTAAAATAAAATAGTTATAAACTTTAAAATCATCTATTTTAATAAATCACCAGTTACTTTTCTTTGCTCATCATGATTATTAAATAAAATAGTACATTGCACTCCTAAATCACAGATACACACACACACACACACACACTCACAAACACACACACACACACACACACACACACACACACACACACACGTGTATCTAT
>CABHPR010106278.1:0-12616 GCA_902168415.1 Peromyscus melanophrys
TGGTACTTCTTTTTTTAAATTTTTAAATTTTATTCATTTTTCTTTATTAAGAAATTTTCTACTCACTCCACATACCTCCCACAGATCCCACCTCCTCCCTCCTCCCACCCCCCAGCCCTCTCTCCCAAGCCACCCCACATCCCCACACCCCCCAAATCAACAAGGAAGAGATAAACTCAGCCCTTTTCTCATAAAGTCATTATCAAGCCCCAGTGGATCCTGAGGCAAATTCATCCACTTTAAAAAGTCTTGAGGTCATCCAAAGCATGGGAAATATTTATAGAGAAGTATCATATGACAGGCCACACTAGTGGAAGCCCAGGAACTGTGGACTGGTGGCTGTGGAGCCCCCATGGGACTGGACTAGGTCCTCTGGATACAGAAGATGTTTGTTTGGCTCGAACTGTTTGGGGGACACCCAGGCAGGGGGATCAGGATCTGTCCCTGGTGCATGGGTAGGCTTCTGGGAATCCGGTGCCTGTGGTGTGACGCCTTGTGCAGGCTTCCTGGGTTTTAATACTTTTCTTACAAAACAAATATGATTACTGGCTTGGCTTCACTAGAATCTTCATATTTGAAAAAGAAGGAAAAATTATATTAGTTTTTCAGTAACCATTATGAAAAGTCATAATTGTAAATCAAGGAATTACAGTTTGTTTGGTTAATCAGAAAATAGCAAATTACGTTTCCTAATCAATAGTCAAGTCATATTCTTGAACTATACATTAGACATTTCAGTCACTGCATCAACTGAGTTGGTAATATAAATTTACCTCCCTATTTGTTCAACACTGTGTCTTATTTTCCTCACACTTAATTCATACGCATTTCCCCCTTCATTTTGATAATATTTCTAAACCTCAGATTATTTAGGCCAAATAGTTTACCTTTAATCTTATATATAGTGCTAAATGCTATTTAAATTTTTGCTATTATAACATTGAAAGTTTTATACAAGTCCAAAGAAAGTCTGTAAAACCGGGGAAAAATGGCTGGAGGAGGGATTAACCAGTCATGTGATTGTTACATGAGCTGGAGGACCCGTGTTTCATCCTCAGTAACCAATTTGGAATATTAACAAAGCAGTGGGGGTAAGACTTGCTTGCCTGTGATCATCACACTGGGGAGAGAGAGCAGCAGTAAGTTCTACTGCACCTGGTGACTACACAGACTAGATGATTCAGAATGTTCCAAGTGCAGTGAGAGACCCTGTGGTGGTATTGTGTTCCCCAAAATATTGTGCACCCTAATAAACCTATCTGGGGTCAGAGACAGAACAGCCACTAGATACAAAGGCTAGAAAATGTTGGCACTCACACCTTTAATCCTAGCATTCCAGAGGTAGAAATCCCTCTGGATCTCTGTGAGTTCAAGGCCACATTGGAAACGGCCAGGTATGGTGACTTATGCCTTTAATCCCAAGAAGTGAGCCTTTAGACCCAGGGAGTGATTGCAAAAACAGAAAGATGTATAAGGCGTGGCGACCAGAAACTAGAAGCATTTGGCTGGTTAAGCATTTGGCTAGTTAAGCTTTCAGGCTTTGGAGCAGCACAGTTCAACTGAGACCCATTTGGATGAGGACTCAGAAGCTTCCAGTCTGAGGAAACAGGATCAGCTGAGGAACTGGCAAGGTGAGGTGGCTGTGGATTGTTCTGCTTCTCTGATCTTCCAGCATTCACCCCAATAACTGGCCTCAGGTTTGATTTTATCAATAAGAACTTTTAAGATTCATGCTACAAGACCCTGCCTCACCAGCAAGGTCAACTGTGATAGACTGAATTATTAGAAACAAATCTCTACTTGTGAATGTGAACATTCACATACATATGCACACATATGTGCATACGCACACACAAACACAAACATCAAAAGGAATGTATATAGGAACATTAGAGACTTGCACTTAATACTTTCAGCAAGTTTAATGCCAAATAACAATTCTAACAGGCTTAGTAGAAGGAACAGAATGGACTGAAGTCAGCTAACAGCTACCTAAGCATGTTTAGATAGATATAATAAGTGTTTTCATTTAGGAACCTCAGCGAGTTGTCTATAGTTTATAACCAGATTCTGTATGTTATGAATAACTAGAACAGTAGACCTCAAATGTTAAAAACGTGTCCTATTAACATTACTTTAAGAACAAAGTACATACATGTACTGGAATATCACACTATTTCTTGTTTGTTTGAGTGGATGCGTGTGTTTATATTTTGTGAGTACATGTGAATATTTACCATGTACAGAGATAATACAGAAAAATATCTTAGCTGTTAGGCCTCATACTAGATTTTGAGACAGTCTCTTGTTTACTCTTTGGTACACAAGGCTAGCTACTCTTAGAATTTTTCTTGTACTCTGCATCTCATGCCCCAGTGTGATTGTGATGGGATTACAGGCACCGGCATGACTGTGTCTAGCTCTTATATTTCATATGGATTCTAATAATCTGCACTTAGATCATTAGGCTTGCATGAAAAGTGCTCTTTAATCTATTGAACCATCTTCTCTGTCCCTCAATTTACATTTGTAAAACAAGACATGCGAATAACCAACAATATGTAAAAATAAGGACCAATATTATAAACTATTAGCCAAATAGAAATAAAAGCCACAGTGAGATGTGAACTAAAACTGTTAACTGAAAAAAATAGACTGTAAAAAGGGAAAATCATTGTGAAATGTGCTTGGGAATGCAAATTAGTAATGTCATTCTGAAACACTGCATGACTGTTCTCAAAAGCTAAGAATATAAATAGTATACCAGAAAGTACTTCTATTTATTAGTGTATATTAAAAAAAATAAATCAGCATGTTCAAAACATATCTCCATCATTCAAATAGCCAGCAAATAGAAATCAACGTCTGTTATATCACTGTATGAATAAAGGAACATGTGGTATTCTTTTCTACATGCATATACTCTTTTTCCAGTATCTTTATTTCATTTTTTCTCTGACACATATGGATTTGAACACCCTTAATTAAAAACAATGGATAGGTGCATGGATTTATTTTTGTTCCCACAATTTCTTTCATTGCTATGTGTCTTTTTTTTTTTTTTTTTGTCAGCACCATGCTTGTTTTATTACTGTGATTCTGCATTAAATTTGAAAGCAGGTATTGTGGGACCTCCAGCATTCTCATTTTCCCCAGGATTGTTTTGGCAGCCACTATGGAAGTCAGTATGGAAGGCCTTAGAAAACAAAAATTAAAATTGCAATGTACATAACAGCTATTCTACAGTGTACCCCGGCAGGAACACAGAAACAAAGCTGCGTATAAGTGCTCATTATGGCATTATTCATTATAGACAATAAATGAAATTTAGGCTAGATGTCTAATAGGAATGTTGGATGTAAACATGGAGATTGATTTAACCATAAAAAAGAAAAAATGTTTAAAGAAAAAAAATAATGAAATTGCAGATCACTTTGTTTAACAATGGATTCATGAGTAATTAATAAAAAGAATCTTGTTTGTTTACTTTATTTCACATCCTGACTGAAATTTTTCCTCCCTCCTCTCCTCCCAGTCCTGCCACCACCTCCCCTCTGTTCCTGCCCCCCATCCACTCATCCTCCTTTTCTATTCTGAAAAAGGCAGGCCTCCTTTGGATGTCAAGAAGTCACAGATTGTCAAACTGTATTAAGACTAAGCACTTCACCTTGTATTAAGGCTGAGCAAGGAAGCCCAGTATGAAGAATAAGCTCCCAAGAGCCAGCCAGAGCCTTAGGGACTCCCAAAAGCAAGGAAAGCAGTCAGAGACAGCCTCTGCTCCCACTGTTACGAGTTTCAGAAGAAGACAAAGCTATACAACTGTCACTTATATTTGCCCAGGGCCTAGTTCAGTCCCATGTCGGCCCCCTATTTGTTGGTTCAGTCTCTGTGAACTCCTATGATGCCAGGTTAGTGGATTCTATTGGTTTTCTTGTGGTGTCCTTGACCCCCTTTAACTTTTACAATCCTTTTTCTCTCTCTTCCGCAGGATTACCGGAGCTAGTCATAATGTTTGACTGTAGATCTCTACATCTGTTTCCACCAGTTGCTGGATGAAGCTTCTCTGATGACTATTGGGCTAGGCACCAATCTATGAGCATAGCAGAATATTGTTGGGCATCATCACATTGACATTTTTTTCTCCAGTTGTGTTTGGTTCTGTCCTAGTTCTTTGGGGCATCTAGCCTATTGGTCCTGGTGCTCCAGGCAATGTTAAGGGGGACTTACCCTCATGGCATCAGTCTCAGGCAGGACCAGCCATTGGTTGGCCACTCCCACAATCTCTGTGTCATCCTTACCCTAGCACATCCCACAGGCAGGACAGACTGTAGGTTAAAGGTTTCATGGCAGCATTGATGCCCCAAAGCCTCCAATGGAGACTTACCTGATTATAGGAGATGGCCAGTTCAGACTTCATATCCACAATTGCTAGGAATCTTAGCTAGGGTCATCCTTGTAGATTCCTGGGAGTTTCCCTTGCTCCAGGTTTCTATCTGACTCTCAAATGCCCTCCTTTTCTAGTTTGATCTTTTACTACTCTTCTCCACTTAAACCCCACTCCCACCTGATCCCTTATGCTCCCATCCCTACCTGCCCCAAGTCCACCCACAAAATCTCTTCTAGTTTCCCTTCCCAGGATCTGAGTCCTCCCTTGGGCCCTACTTGTTACCTAGTCTCTCTGGGTCTGTGGACTGCAGCACTGTTATCCTTTACTTTACATCTAATATTCACTTATTAGTAAGTGCATACCATGGTTTTCTTTCTGAGTCTGGGTTACCTCACTCAGAATGATTTTTCTTCTAGTTTGCTACATTTACCCTTGAGTTTCATGATGTCATTGTTTTTAACAGCTGAGTAATACTCCGTTGTGTAAATGTACCACATTTCTTTAGCCATTATCATTCTCCTTTGCCCCGTAGCACTAAGCTGAGCTAAAACAATGTAAGCCAAAAGAATACAGGGATCAACCCGACTGCTCATGCTATGCAGTACGCCAGAGTTTGACACCAAAACGCTGGAAGTATTTTGTAGAGCCTCCTTATTATATCTAAGCGATCATAGCCAACGCTGGCTCCTGAACAAGATTGTAGCTCACAATAATCCTGAAAATAATCTATGCAGGAAGGGGACTACTTAACACATCGTGACTCCCAATTGTGAAACAGCTTCTACAGGGCGATAGATCCCAGACGAAATTTTCAAAAAGAAACCAGACTAGGCAGTTTTCATTATCTTACAGCTCCACCCAAGTTTCTTCTTCCACACACATTACTTTCTGTATTATGCCATTAATCAGAACATATGTTATGAAAGTAACTATATTTTCAATAAAAATATAGCGAGCAAAGATAGTATATTGAAAGCTGCAAGTCAGAAATACAAAATCACATGTAAAGATAAGCTTATTAGTGAAAAGGCTGGTTTTTTTTTTTTTGGCAGAAACTTTAAAAGTGAGGACTTATAGTGATGTACTTCAAGATCTAAAAGACCAGAGCTGCCAAAGTAGACTACAATCTATCGTCAAGCTTCTGCCGGGATTGCTAGAGGAAGAAAAGCTGTTTCTGGTTAAAGCAGGTTGAGGGGATATATGATCATAAAGTCAACTCTACAGAGTGAACTGGAAAGGAAAAGATG
Source organism: Peromyscus melanophrys (assembly GCA_902168415.1). NCBI lineage: Eukaryota > Metazoa > Chordata > Mammalia > Rodentia > Cricetidae > Peromyscus > Peromyscus melanophrys. The sequence continues at coordinate 5,635 of CABHPR010106278.1, forward strand.
ATTAGTTAAGTCCACAGGGATTATAAAATGACCAAACACTGCAAAGTAAAAAAAAATAACCAGAATTAATGTAAATTTTTCTATAATTATTTTGTATATTAACGTTACAGATTTCTGAATCAAAAGACACAGGCTAGCAGAATTTTGTGGGAAAACAGGATCCTTTTATTTTCTGTTGCCAAGAATTATACCTTATGATCAAACATAGACAAAAGTATTCCATTGTTCTCATGATTAAAAATCAAAAAGTAATCAAAAAAGTAATTTTAAGTTATTTCTCATCCCAAATGAAATAGCTTGGGGTCAACTTGTGTCTGTATGATGCAATCAAAAATTATCAACAATTAACTTTCATCTCTTCTCCATTCTGCACATAGCTGTCTTTTACCTGCTCTGTCAACACTGTAGCCCTTACCTCACCTATGGTTTTATATTTAATATTCATTTTTATTTAAGTACATTCCTCCTACTAATTTGCACATCAAACATAAAATGTTACTCTGCATGTATTTATAAAAAATTATTCTCACTATTCAATCTAACATTAGCCATTCTTTTTTTCAAAGAATAATTAAATCCTTAATTTGCAATTGAATATTAATTTTTATGTTTAATGACTTTCTCACTCCACTGGACCAGAAGACCCAGAAAGATGAATTTTATGACTCATTCCACACTTTGATGTTTTACAAATTATATGATTCATAAAAAGATTATCAATAAGTGCATGTTAGTTAAAGGAATTAAAACAAGTTTATGTTAAATAAAAATGTGAATTTTGTCATTATTAATAACATGTAAAAGAATTTGACATTCTTATACTTTCACATGAATAATGCATTTCAGGGCTTTCTGAATTTTTTTCATGTTACATTCCAGTATTTCCTAATCTTTTTTTTGGCTTCACTGTACTTGTAAATGTCAATCATACTTACTCTTTTGTTCTGTAGTATGCAGAGAAATGCCCCTTGAAAGAGTATTAAGTCCTAATTTTGAAAAAAAAATGTGTGAAATTTTGCCAAAAGATATGTGTCTTAAGAGTAGATATTTGTGACAGATTACCTTTCCAACATGCTTCAAGCTAAATGTCCTTCTTTTAATTACTACTTACCCTGTGATTTCCTCTTTCAGCTTTTTATACTCTTCTATTAGTAGCAGAAATTTAGTGGAAGCATGATGTGCTGCTATTATTGCTGTAAGTGGCTTTATTAACTTTTTGTGTTAGAAAATACATGTGGACCTTGAGAGGATTAGTGACATCAGGGGCACAGTGTTTCAAATTCCTTGGTATTGTCTACTAGATTATAAACTGTCCAGAAACACACTAGTGAATCTTTGTAGTTTTAGAATTAAAATACAGTCATTTATCCAAGGTATTTTAACATAAGGAAATCAGAAAAAAATTATTCAATATTAATAATTCCCAAGTATAGCACTAATTATATTTTACATTTTGGTAAAATACTTTCTTCTTAGAGGAATGTTCATAAAATAGAAGAATGATGCTACAATTAATTGGCAATGAAAGTAAATAAATGGTTTCTGGGGGACTGTGTGACTTGTTACTTCAAGTCATTAAATGAGATAGACCAGGTTCAGAAAGCCAAATAGCACATGGTTTCTAAGTTTTGCATGATGGTATATACGTTGGAGTGGGCATGAATGGAGACCAGGAATTTAGAAAAGGGTCCATTAAAGGAGGAAAAAGGAGGCCTGGAGGGAGTGTAGCTGGAGTATAGTTGAATTTTGTGATTTGACAGTGGAAGGAGAATGTTGGGGCTGGAAAGGTTTGAAAGAGGAAAGGGAGCAGGAACATGAGAGAGCTGTAGGAGGAGAGAGGAGGGCTAAGCAAAACCAAGTAAGCATGAGAATAACATGAAGAGACTTACTTGAAGCATGAACCTAATTAGTCTTATCAATAAAAAGCAGGAGTTAGATATCGGGGTAGTAAGCTGAAAGATCAGAGAAGCAGAGGAGCAGCACCGGTGACTTCTAGATCCTCTAACCAAAAGGACCTAATCCTGTCTCCATTCAGCCTTATCACTTCCTCTGTTCACCTCCCAAGTGCTGGGATTAAAGGCATAAACCACCACTGCCTGGCCTCTATGGTTAGCTAGTGGCTAGCTACACCCTCTGATCTCCAGGCAAGCTTTATTTGTCAGAACACAAACAATCACACCACACTTATTACATTATTAATTAATTTAAAACAAATAAAAATAGGAAAAAACAGAGATAACTGGGTAGGAACAATTTTTATTTTATCTTTTTAATAGTAAAATGTTCTAGTATATGTTTTCTCATCTGTATTGTTTATTAACATAAATATTAAATCAATTATTTAAAAATAAAATTTCAGCTTTGAAACCAAACTCCTCATAATGTGCTTTGTTTTGTTTTGTTTCAGATTGAGTTGGTCTAGATTGGGTTTTGAGGCAGGATCTCATTTCACAATGTAGTCAAGGCTGCCTGAGGCTCAGGTCAATTTGCTTCCTCTACCTCCCAAATGACAGATGCATACCATGAAAAGCTCCATAATAATATTTTAGAACAAAACAAAACAAAACAAAACAAAACAAAAAAGTTGATTACGGTGACATTGGAGTATATAAAGTTACTTTTAAATATGTTTTCTCAAATCTTTATTTAATAAAAGAAAGTAAATACACCAATAAATAAAACCTATATAGATAGTATAAATACTTTCTTTTGCTGTTGTTTCTTTTCTTGGTGGGGGACAGGATCATGCAATGTAGTGCAGGCCAGTTTTGACTAATTCTGTTTCAGCCTCTTTCATTGTCATTCTTAAACTAGAAATAATGAAGAACGGTTATTTAGGTGCAGCACATCTTTTATCTGATAATTTTGTCTACAAATTCTCATTAGGTAGTGTAATTTTCCATATTAGGGAAGGTATTATAAATATGTTGAATGAATTGAATAGTAGTTAATGGACCATATGACATTAAAGAATGTGTGAACACAAACACTGATTATGATTATATCATTTTGCTGTGGGATCATCCTTCTATATGCTGTGAATATGTATTACTCTCATTGGATAATAATAAAGCTATTAGGCCTATGGCAAAATAAGGTTAGGCAGAACAACCAAACTGAGGACTTTAATGGAGAGGGACAGAGTTAGGTGAGACTGGAGTGAGTTGCCCAAGAAGCAAGATGCAAGAAGATCAGTAAAGCCATGGTCATGTGGCAATAAATAGATGAATAGAAATGGGTTAATTTAAATGTAAGAGCTAGTTAGTAATAAGCCTAAGAAATTGGCCAAACATTTATGATTAATATAAGCCACTGTGTGGTAATTTTGGAAATGGCTGCCAGGTATTCCCAAACAGGTGGTTGGGACAGAAACCTCCACCTCCATTTACATATTTTGATTTTTGAGTGGCTGGCTCACATCTCTGCTGATTCTGCCCTTCTTCATCCCAGTCTGGGTACATCATTAACACAAAGGTAAAATAACACTAGGGATATTCAGGACATTCACATGTAGAGGTCACATATTATAGCATCTTTATTTTTATTTACTTTCCTTTCCACTTATTGAAGCAAATAATTCTGCTGTTCTGTGTTCCTGGGTTCAAAAAATAAACATTACCCTCTGCTCAAATTATCTCACTAGCAGTTTGGAATTGAATGCATAACTGCCAACACTTTTAAACTCTATGGAGATATTCCACAAGCTGTGTTGTTGTTCCTCTTCTCTAGATTCTTCCTGCTTTGCTGTAAATGATAAAAGCAAATAATTATTTTCCATTTTTAGTCACTTCACAGTACACAATATATTTTCTGATTATTTTGTGCATTTCTGATTTCATATTTGTATTGAAATATTATTTTAATATAAGATTAATCTCTAATGTTAATTATATTTACAAACACTTTAACATTGTTGATTTTTCAAATTCAATTTCAGAATAGGAGATGTAGGACAGTTTGAATTAGATGATATAGATAATTATTTATTTATTGAATCAAGTGTAAGAGTACATATAGTTGATCAGATAATACCATAGTTATTCTGTCAATTAAAATTAGTCATGTTATCTCTGTTTTAATGTACTGGATAAGCATATAATCAACAGTAGTGCCATCATGCTCTCTACACAGCCCTGTCTACTAAATTTAAAGAAGTGTAGTAGAAGGAGAGGTTTTGTTACTCAGATTGCAAAGGGGATGCTCTGCAGAAGAACAGCCAGGTAATAGGATGGTTTCTTGATTTCACTTACTTTATTGTGAAACTTGTAAAGGCTAAGGAGCACATTGCTTAAATGAACTGTTAATATGAGCATAGACAATTAGTGATCAGTAATATTGACACCATACATACTAGCTATGTTCTTACATATTATATGTTAAGACTTTTCTGTCTTTAATAAGGAAAAATGATGGATAATTAAAACATTCAAGATTATGTTCATTCCGTAGATAGAGATATGATATGGGGATCAAGCAGAACCTGAGACTCTAGATTAGTAAATAAAACACCAGCTATTTATTCATTTGCTTATGATTTTGGTAAACATATTCTGGCCAAAAAGAATATTCTATAAGGTAAATACACAATTATTCGTTTTAGGCTCTGCCAAGCATTTCAAAACACACCATGAATCTACTCTACATTCCAACTTGAGAACATAACAGGGACAGACACCACCATACAGACATTGAAAAAATGATAAAACAGGGCCGGGCGGTGGTGGCGCACGCCTTTAATCCCAGCACTCGGGAGGCAAAGGCAGGCGGATCTCTGTGAGTTCGAGGCCAGCCTGGTCTCCCAAGCGAGTTCCAGGAAAGGCGCAAAGCTACACAGAGAAACCCTGTCTCGAAAAACCAAAAAAAAAAAAAAAAAAAAAAAATGATAAAACAATAATGATCATGCTTTACTGTTTATTTGTCTATAAAATATATTTTGCATGTTTAATGCCCACATCTACTGTTTTTCTTTTTATTTACATTGTTTGATTTCTTATTTTGAGACTAAGTCACATTCTGCAGTCTAGGCTCACACTGAATTTTTGCTGGCCTTGAATCTGGGTCCATGTGCTTACTTTAGCATTCCCAAGTACTGGAATTATAGGCAGGAGACATTATGTTAGAATCTCTCTTTTATTTTATAATGGAAATATATATTAAGATGATATTTATGCAAATTCTGATTCACATGGCTTTCTATGAACATATTATAAATTAAGCCTGTCAGGTCCAACATGGCAGAGGATGTGCTCCTTAACACACATGTATTGCACTTCATTATTTTTAAAACATATATATCACTTTCACAAGAAGTGATGACAAGGCACAGGCTCACAGAGAGCTGATAAAGACTCCTTTGCTAGTACTAAGGAGGCAAAAAACATAATATTTTATTGTAATCCATATTTTAGACAAATCAAAGACTGCCTGTGGTCATCAGCTTGTGCTGTCTCAGAGGGCAAATCAAATATCTTAAAATCTCTTTCCATAATAAAAACCTGACTAATTCATCTCCAATGAGTTGAGTTCATACATCTAGCACCCTTTGCCAACATATGGTCTGATTGCTAAAAGATTTCTTTCATTCCTTATGTTCCCCTTCATGGACAAGGGGATGATAAGTCACATTTGACAGGTCTACAATTTCTCATTTCTAAATTAATTTATTCTTTCAGGATTTTTAGTAATATGGCTTTTTAAAAGAGACCTTTGCCTTCAACTCAACAGTCTTGCAGTAGTTGCTCAAATAAAGTTGTCTTTAATTTTTTATTGGAACATCAATTATGTATTGAGTGGTTGAGTATTATTTTCAATCATCTTTAGCAATATTGAGTAAAAGTGGGTTGAGTGCTTTTTTACTTAAATTTTATATTGGCACAATATTGTAAATTTTTCAAAACGTGGAATAATTTGCATGCTAAAATTAATAAACTGCTTTGATGTTATAATATTTGTATTTATCACTGTCATAAATTTCAAGAGTTCAAAAATTAAGTTCTCCTTATTTATTTATTTAAAAATATTAAAATTTGGGGATACAGGAATGGCTCAGATTAAGAAAATAGGCTGTTCATCAAGAGAAGCTGGATTTAATTCTCAGCACTCACATATTACACACAATTGTCTGTAACTTCAATTCCACATGACCCAACACCCTCTCCTGACCTTGTCGTGGTCCAGGCACATGTTATGCACAATCAATACATTATACAGATAAAACACTCATACACATCAAATAAAATATTAGTAAACCTTAAAACTTCCGAAATAAAATTCTATGTTTATTTTAACAGTGTTTTAAAATAAAATTCTGCATTCAGGCTCTATGTGCATCATGAATCAACTCTGAATCACCCAGAATGTCATACACAAACCATCATCATTTATCCAGTGTATTCTATTTTCATTGGGGGTTATATCCCCATTTCTCAGCCATCTAAGTCAGTATAAAACTTTAACCTATTTTAATCCTCAATGTCTTAACCATTTTGCTGTAACTATGGCCTGTGTGGCTTCTACAGCATTCCAGGAAGGTGGCTTGGCCAAGAATAAATGGTGAGGAGATCTAGTGTCTCTTCATGTTCCGAAAGTCCTTTCTCTTGGTGTCCTTATATAGCCACTATATCTCTTTCTATAAGAGTAGAAATTCCATTAGAAACACTCCATTCTCTTGATACAATTACCCAACCCCACATCACAATCTCCCATCGCCATCTCACTGGAAATTGTGTACTTTTTATCTATTTTTAGAATAGTCACAAATTTATAGCACAACATGACTGGTGGTTTCAATGAGAATGGTCCCTCTAGGCTAATATATTTGAATGTCTGGTTCTCAGTTGGTGGAATGTTTTGGAAGGTTTAGGAGTTGGGACTCTGTTGGAAGAAATTTGTCACTGACCTGTCTCTCTCTCTCTCCCTCTGTCCCTCTCCCCCCTCTCTCTCTTTCTTTCCTTTCCTTCTCTCTCTCCCTTTCCCTCTCCCC